>PVIY010004750.1:0-100023 GCA_004026745.1 Myrmecophaga tridactyla
TCCACCCTTTGGCATCGAGCAACCCGAGCGCCCTCTGGTGGGAGCTGGTGGCAGACTGCCCCCGGGGTCGCCGGTCTCCCCGCCAGACCCATCTGCCCCGCAGAGCCTCGTCCCGCGGCCCGCAGCAAGCTGCCAAGACAGCGAGCCGCGACGGTGGGGCCTGCCTTGCGGAGCCAGCTTAAGGGCACTGCTGTAAAGCATAGCGCCCGGGAGGACCCTGTGGGGGCTGAACCCTGAGCAGAAGCCCCTGTCAGAGCGGCTGCGCGGACAGAACCCACAAAGGCAAACCTGGCAGGGATCCAAAGCTGCACCCTCAGGTACGCCGGTAAAACCTCGCTGCGAGGCCCCTTCACTGTGCGGAAATGTAGGGCCAGTATTGATTAGACAACAAAACAATTTAATCATGTCATTCCTGCGGCATTTCCCACCCCTTCTTCCTGGCACCCTGCGAGGTGGATTTTGCTCTTTCTTCCCGCGAGTGGGCAGGACCTGGTCTGGAAGGCAGCTCCTGCCAAGAGCGCACGGGCCTGGGGCTGTGAAGGTCCGAGCCCCTGTACTCCAGAAACTTTGCCCCAGATCTCTAAACGCTGGGACGGCGGTCTTCCCCAGAAGCAGAGGAGGGAGAACCCACCCGCACCCCACCCAGCTCCTCACCTCCGGCGTGCAAATTCTTCCCCAAAGAGATCCAGAGTGCTGAGGCTGCCCCACCTTGTGAAGACAGCACGGGGGCTTCCTCTCCATTCCACATGAGCCAGAATGTTTTTCTGGGACATCTTGTTTTCTCTGGCTCTTTCTACGTCCAAAGCTCTAATCCTCCCCTTGAGAACCCACTTCTGCTGGGAGGAGAAAGGTGGACAATTCTCAAGGATTTACACAGGGCACTCAGCTAAGGGAGGCCCCTTAGATGCTAAGGAGATTCATTACATAGTTCTTTTGCAACCAAGGGTTCATCTGATCCTGAAATAGCCCTGAAGATTATATGGAAAAGCTAGTGTTAACTTTAGTAATAGTATTAGTACTAGTATTCATATCTGTAATCGTATTGGTATCAGTAATCTCATTTGTGTTCACATTGGTTTGTGTTAGCAATTTACAAGGACCAATGGTGGGTGCACAAACAGCTTCAAAGTCCAGCAGTGTCCCATCTTGTCCTCCACTCTCCTTTAAGACCAGACATTAGCTTTAGCAATCATTACCAGCATAAAGGCCCCAGATGAGAGGACACCCTTCTGGGACTCTGAGAGAGAAGAAATTACACAGAATCTAAAGTATGGCCCCTGTAATAGGGCCAGGTGTGAACTTGGCCTGGTGATGGTGCCCAGTTGTTCCCTTGCTGGGGACGTAAATCATCAGCATGTGGAATTCATATACGGCTGACTACATCTGTGGTCAGCTAAGGGGAATGCCTTCCACAATGGGTGACATTTAATTAGCTGAAGGCTTAAAAGAGAGAGGTCAGAAGAGAGCTCAACAGCTCAGACCCAGATGTTTGGAGATACAGAAGGAAATCTCCCCCAGGGAAAACCTTTTGAACCTGGAAGCTGGGAGGAAAGGCCAGCAGACTTCAAGGTGTACCTTCCTATGTGACAGAGAAAGCCAGAGGAAAGCCACCTGCCTTTCCTCCAAAGAACTGTACATTTGTAACTAAATAAATCCCTTTATAAAAGCCAGTCCATCTCTGGTATGTTGCATTCTGGCAGCATTAGCAAACTGAAACGGCCTGGCAGACCCTGTGCATGAGGGCAAGGCTTCAGGAAGGCGATTAGGTTGGAAATGAGGGCAGGTGGCAGATCCAAATTCTGAACCACTTTAAGAGATTCGTCCCACTTAATGGCTCACCACTGGGGTTATGGGGAGTAGGGAGGGGAGAAGAGGGCTCTCCTAAGCCCCCAGACCCAGAGCTGGGGCTCCTTTCCTTGTCCCAACACATACACATATAAACACAAACACACGCTGCACAACCTCGGTCACTCCATACATTACTCTTTTGTTTTGAGAGGGCTCCCAGAGCAAAGAATCAAGCTTGCTAACCAAGCCCAGCTGAATCTGAGACTGTTCCATGGACATCGGTCCCAGGGTGATGGGTGATAGTGATGTTATTCGTGGAGCTTCTATACCAGCTCAGCACTTCTTTGCAACAGGAACCCAAAGCTTTCAGGCTTCCTGCAGCATCAGCAAGCCTAGTCTTTATGTTACCAGGTTACTATGATCACACCCTAAAGTACAGAGGCCTCTTGTGGGTAGCAGGGGTCAAGGTGATTTTGTTGCCTTCATTATCAAATATTCTTCCTCAAGGCGGTGGTCTCTTGGAAGGGCTAGTGTCTCATGCCCAATCTTGCTTTAATTTCACAACATGATTTGGGAGGATGCAGTGTGAGGCTTCACATCTCTGGGACTTCCCACCACAGGAAACCAATACAAAGCCTCGGGTTTTCTTTTTTCATGTTGTTTCATGATATAAAAGAAAGCACCCACACAGGAAGTTTGAGTCAGGAAAATATGCACGTCCCCCTATGTTAGCATCCCTTGGATCTGTAGGGACAGCAGAGGGAGGCACACTGAACTCGACCGTGAGACAGTCTCCTTTCTAATTCATCCTCCTCTTTCCTGCTTTCAGGACACTGATTCTCATACATACCTAGAAACCAAGTCAACATCTGGGCCCATGAAATATGTAACTTCCTGCAGCATATTGACAATTGAGCTCTGGCGTCACACTTAAGCCTTTACATCAAAAACTCAAGCCCCTTCTGGTTATGTTTCACACCTTTGGAAAGAAGTATAGAGCTTTCCAAATGAAAGATGCCTCAGAGCTCATCTGACCTCCTCCTTTCACAGATGAGGAAACTTAGGGATCTATTTTTCAAAGTGTGATCATCTGACCAGCTGCATCAGAATAACCTATTGGCAGATTTTTTAGGGCCCTTTCCAGATTTGCTGAATTGAGGTTTCCAGTGGGAAAGCCTAGCAATCTGCATTTTCCACAAACTATCATGACTCCTGTGCATGATAATGTTCTCAAGTAGAGCTGGTTCTTACAGCTCAGTGACAGCAACAGCAACAATGATAAATCACCACAATATTGAAGACTTAATGAGGCGAGACAAATGTAGGTAGACCCAGAGGCTCATTTCTTCCCCATTTTTAGGAATTTAGTAAACAGCTAGCTCAGCAGCTCTGAGTTCTGATGCAGCTGGTCAGAGGCGAGTAGTGAGCAATCTGGGGAGGACAAAGAGAAAAAAATCCATTTACAATAGCAATTAAAAGAATCAAATATCTGGGAATAAATTTAACCAAGGGTGTAAAGGACTTATAAATGTAAAACTACAGAACTATGTTAAGAGAAATCAAAGAAGACCTAAATAAATGGTAGGACATTATACACTCATGGATTAGAAGACTAAATATTGTTGAGTCAATTCCACCCACAGCAATTTACAGATTCAATGCAATCTCAACCAAAACTCCAAAAAAATTCTTCTTTGCAGAAATGGAAAGCCGATCATCAAATTTATTTGGAAGGATAAGGGACCCCACATAGTCAAAAACATCTTGATAAAAAAGAATGAAGTTGGAGGACTCACACTTCCTGTCTTTAAAACTTATTACAGAGCTACAGTGGTCAAAACAGCATGGTAGTAGCATAAAGACAGACATATAAACCAGTGAAATCCAAATTGAGAGTTCAGAAAAGACCCTCACATCTATGACCAATTGATTTTTGACAGGTCTACCAAGTTTACTCGATCTGGAAAGAATAATCTCTTCAATAAATGGTACTAGGAGAGCTGGACATCCATATAAAAAAGAATGGTGGGGGACCCCTATCTCACACCACATACAAAAATTAACTCAAAATGGATCGAAGACTGAAATATAAGAACCAGGACTATAAAATTCCTAGTAGAAAATGTAGGGAAGCATCTTCAAGATCTTCTGGTAGGCAATGGTTTTTCAGACTTTACATCCAAAGCACAAGTAACAAAAGAAAAAAAACAGATAAATAGGACTTCATCAAAATTTAAGACATTTATGCATCAAAGGACTTTATCAGGAAAGTGAAAAAACAACCTATTCAATGGATATTTGAAACCGCACATCTGATAACTGTTTAATATCCAGAATACGTAAAGAAATCCTACAACTTAACAATAAAAAGACAATCAGTTAAAAATGGGAAAGACTTGAATAGACATTTCTCCATAGAGAATATACAAATGGCCAAAAAGCACATGAAAAGATACTCAACATCACTAGCCACTAGGAAAATGCAAATCAAAACCACAATGAAATACTATTCCATGCCCACTAGAATGACTATGAGAAATCGGAAAAATGCAAGTTTGGGAGATAATATGAAAAGATATTATCTTATTCATTGTTGATGTGAATGCAAAATAGTGCCGCTTCTGTGGAAGACAGTTTGGCAATTCCTCAGAAAGTGAAGTATAAAATTACCATAAAACCCGGCAATCCCACTTCTAGGTGTATACCTGTGATAATTGAAAGCAGGGACTCGAACAGATATTTGCACACCAATGTTCCTAACAGCTTAATTCACAATTGCCAAAATGTGAAAGGAACCCAAGTGCCCATCAATCAATTAATGGATAAATAAAATGTGGTATATACATACAATAGAATTTTATTCAGCCATAAAAAGAAATGAAGTTCTGATGCATTTGACAATATGGATGAACCTTGAAGATGTAATACTGAATGAAATAAGCCAGGTACAAGAGGACAAATATTTTATGACCTTGCTGATATGAAATAGTTAGAATAAACAAACTCATAGAGTCAGAATCAGGGGCCTGGGTTAGCGGTAAGGAATGGGGAATTAATGCTTGGGTTGTACAGATTTTCTATTTCACTTGATTGTAAAGTTTCGATAAATGGTGGTGGTGATGGAAGCACAACATTGTGTAAGTAATTAACAGCACTGAATTACACATGTGAATGTGGTTAAAAGGGGAAATTTTAAGGTGCATGTATGTTACTATAATACATTTAAAAAAATAGGCCTGTATAACACAAACAGTGAACTCTATTGGACAGTTAATCTACTGATGGACAATTGGTACAATTATAAAAATGTTCTTTCATGAATTATAACAGACATACCACACTATAGCAAGATGTCAACAATAGACTGGTATATGGTAACTCTGTATTTTATGCATGTCTTTTCTCTAAACGTACCACTTCTCTAATAAAAATAAATAAATGAATGAAGGATGTCTATGGCTATCGCTTTCTATGTACAACTGGTCAGATAACTCCTCGAGGACCCGAGGACCCATTCATTCATCCAAACAGACGCTATTCTGGGCACTGTGAGTGCAACAGTGAACAAGACAGAATCCCTGACCCCATGGAATTTAGATCTGTAACATGAGAAAGATAAAGGACCCCTTTCCAAACACTCACTTAGCCTCATTTGATTTCTGAGCGAGCTGATTCTGCACAGACCTCCTTTTAATCCAGTTTAATCTCTTAGACTGGGAGGCATCCAGGATATCCATAGACATGAAATCTCTAAGAAGCATCTCCATCTCACTCCTCTCTGCCCTCCAGAGGCTAAAAAACCCCACATTGACCTTCCTCTCTCTCAAAAGAGGGTCTGCATGACACTTCCATGGGGACTCAGGTCACAGCCTGGTTCCCTTCCCCAGGTCTCGGCTCAAGCCATCTGTCTGACAAGCATGGTGCCCGATGCGTGTACCCTTGCCACAGGCATTAGACAATGGATTGCACTCCCCACACCTGTCTTTCTCTTTTACACAGTAATCTCATATAAATGGAAAAAACATCTCTTTGTGAAATTGACTATCTCCTGCAGCTTCAGTTGGAAGAATGTTTACTTATTTGGCCCCAGGGAATCATAAACATCTTGTGGCGTATGTTAACAGTTACTACACAGCACCATTCATTTTTAGTATCTGAAATTACAAAGTGTTCCCACCAGGATTCACCTCCAGTGGTTAACAGACTGATAGGCTCAGTTTTCCTTGTCTCGGGCCTCAGAGGGAGTAACATTATTGGTTCTGGTTTGCCCCCTGCAACAGCATCTCTTGATGGGAAAAAGCAGAGAAACCAGCTACCATGAACAAGCCTTGTTGCAGAATTTGTATTAATGCCCAAACAGAGGAAAAGTCAATTACTGCAAAAGAATGGTGTGATCAAATTTGGTTTAATCTTAACGGTTCCTAAATGCCAGTGAGTGAACCTGAGATGCATTTAAAATGCAGACACCTGGCCCTCACGCCAGACCTCTCCCTCCCTGCCACCCCCAGCCTACTGAAAATCGGAATCCTAGTAGGAGAGAATCTGTATTTTCCAGGTTGCTGAGGAGACAGTGAAGCACAGCCAGGTCTGGAAAGACCTTGCTGTAGTACCAACATCAATACTTCCATATCCCAGGCATCTAAAATGTTTCCACCTCCGTCCACCCTTCTTCTCCCCAGGCTTCTTTCCAGCTCACAGGGATCCACAAGAAGGTCTTCCTACAGATTGCCTGCCTCCTTCTATCACCACACCACTGCCACTTTCATCTCCCTAGACTCTGTCTTCCTCCTAATGCTCCCCGTTGGGTCAGGCACCTCTCTCTGTGTCCCCCAGCACAGCTCTACCGTAGCACTTGTCATGCTGACATTGTCTGCTTGTCTGCCTCCCCAGTGGGGCTGCAAATATAAATGGGAATGGGCCTTTCTTTTCTTCACTGAGCTAAGAACCTGGCTCACCACATCCTTCATACCTGCCAGAATGACAGACTGACCCTTTCCAGCCCATCCCATGCCCTCTGCAACCACCCCAGTGGGTAAAGTGTCTGCTCTATCTCTCGCGGGCTTTTAGTGTTGGTCCAGAGCTATTGCAAGGGCTTCCTCACATACCGCTGTAGGAACTGGTACTTCCCTTTTCTGTTCTTCTTTTTCCTCCCAAGTGTCTAGCACCATGCTTGGTTAGCATCTAGGAAATCTCCATAGCATTTTGGTTGTTGGTTGGTTATCAGAGACCAAGGATAGTACAGAGAAAAGGACTCAGGGATGCAGAAGACCTGGATTCCAGTTCCAGCTTCACGCTTACAATGTGGAGTTCCTGTGTATCCCAGAGCTCATTCCTTGACGACTATGATCCTCGGCTTCTTTGTTTGCAACCAGGAGTTTACTGCACTTCTTGTGCTGCAGAAGAACTATATTAGGTGGGAGAATATTCTGAGAGCTCCAATAAGCTAGAGTTTCCTAAGTCTGCAAGTGCAGATGTGCCCTGAGTTAGAAGGCAGCCTGACCACAGTGGCATGGTCCCAGGAGTCAGTATACTCACCCAGGGGCCCTGGAGCAAAGGAGAAGGGAGGAGAGGGAAGGGATTAGGCGTGACGTTTATAGCAGCAACAGGACAGCCACAGGCACTGACACCTACACCCGGTCACCCTCAGATAGGCAGCATCAGTCATGCCAAAGATTGCTATCACCAAAGCATGACCTGCAGCCCTTCCGTCCAGCAGAATGTTGGTTGGGGGCAGCCAAGGTATGCTCTAGAAGCCAGACCTGAGCCCGCTGCACCTCTGCCCAGGTCAATAAACTGTAGCATGAGAAGAAGCCAAGAGTACAGGCCTGCCTCCTGTTCTCACAGCCGAGGGAGTGTCACTTGAAGTATAGCAGGAGGGTATGAGTGGCGGAGATGCTGGGTGAGCTAGCCCAGTAGACCCATGGCCTAGAAGACACTGAACAGACACTTCAGGGTTAATCAACCCCACCCAATTGCTGAAAAGAGGGTGACACCTGTCCCTTGGAAAAACAACCATACATGAAGAAAAGCCATCTAAAGCAAGCGCCTGAAATTGTCACAGCACGTTTATATGGTCGAACTGCTATTTCTTATGTTGTCCCCACCACACCCTTGTAATTGAAGCATGGAGAGGCAGTATCATCTCCCACCTCTACTCCTGACACCTTAAAAAAAATCTTAAAGCATTTGTCATACTTTGAGGCTCTTTTTTTTTTTATCTTTGGCATGGGCAGGCACCGGGAAACGAACCCAGGTCTTCGGCACAGCAGGAGAGAATTCTGCCACTGAGCCATCATCGCACTGCCCTCTAATATTTTTTATTTTTGTTTTTAGCTGAAAGATACGAGAATCTTAAATTTGTAAGTAGGTGTGGCACGTGTAGGAGGATTTGATTTACTATAATTATGTTTGCTGGATACAAGTCATTCAAATGCTTAAGAAAGTTTTGCTTGTTGTTATTGTAAGTTTACCCTGTGAGACATTTGTAAATGTGGTTGAGAATGTTTAAGGAAATGTAATTCAGTTTAAAAATGGGACCAGTTTTAACCTGTGCCACTTGAGTTGATGGAAAATCAATGAACAAGTGAAAGTGCTTGTTCTTATTTTTTACAAAAACCATTCAGCAAAAAAAACACAAACAAACAAACGAAAAACCATTCAGCCTATAAATAAAAATAACCAGATTTGTAAGTAGAACTTAAAGACATGGAAACTAGGCCTTTTACGCTTTAACTTGGACAAAGAGGAGCCGCTTATCTCCCTATAGTCTTACCCATCTTAGTGAATTGCAACTTCTTTTTCTCCAGTTGCACAGGCCAAAAAAGAAACCAAAAAAACGTTAGTCATCCTTGACTCCTTTCTTTTGCTTATTTCAGTTCAAGAGAAAATTTCATTATTGGCTTTATGACAAAAATACATTGAGAATCCAACCATGTCTTGCAGCCACCACGCTGTCACCTGATCTAAGTCATCATTGTCTCTCTCCTCGATGATCACAGTCACCTCAAGTAGGATCCCTACTTCCAAGCTCATGTTCTCAAGTCAGTAACCATAAAACCCTGTTAAGAAAGAGTCAGATCATGTTGCCCCTCTATGCAAAACCCTCAGAGTAAAGCCAGAATTTTCACGTTTGTCTGCAAGACCCAATACAAACCAACTCCCTGTTTCCCCTGATCCTGTCTCATCCAATGCTCTCCTCACTCATCCAGCTCTACACCCATTTGCTTCCTTGCTGATCTTCAAGATGAGCACACCTCCACCTCCAGGCCTTTCCCCTAGCTGTTCCTGTCAGCATGGCCCACTCTACGGAAAGCAGAATAGCCCTCAGGATATGCGAAGATGTTAGAGTACCTGTCGAAGGGAATTCAGGTTGATAATCACTTGACCTTGAGATGGAGAGATTATTTTGGATAATCAGTTGACCTGGAGATTATATACTGGAAAAGGCAAGGAAATGGTTTCTTCCCTACAACTTCCAGAAAGAACGCAGCCCAGCCAATACCTTGATTTTAGGTCAATGAAACTGATTTTGGACTTTTGAACTCCAGAACTGTAAGATCATAAAATTGTGCTGTTTTAAGCCATTAACTTTGTGGTAATTCATTAGGGCAGCAAGAGGAAACTAATATTCTCTCCTTCATCTCCTTAAGGTCCTTTCTCCAACATACTTTTCAGTATATACTTTCTTTACTTCCATATTTAAAATTGAAACTCCCCATTCTCCCTACCCTCCTTTCCCACTTTATTTTTCTCCTTAGCATTTATTACCACCTAACATATTAACATGTTTTCACTTATTTGCATGCTTATTGTCTATCTACCCTCTTTAAAATATAAATACACAGGACATGAATTTTTATGTCTGTCTTATTGTGCTAGTATGTAGTAGGTATTCAACAGAGATTCAATGAATTGGTTTTATATAATTCAACTTGAAAAGAATAAACATTAGTTTAAGGCTATGTAACTAGAAACCTTTTCCCTACATAACAGCTGCTTCCCCCCCTAAAAAACTGTTCAATGATTTTATGGTGGTTGTCTCTTTGCATTTGCCTAATAAAATTTAAAATCAAGCAAAGTCTGTTTGACCCATAATACAAGTCAAACAGGAATGGGCATCCCGAGACAGGAGGTCAAAAAGAACAACCAAACACATTAGCAACATTGGAGAGAGAGGCTTGGGAGGTCAAAAAAGTGAAATACACAGATGGTTGTGCCTCTAACCACACCCAAGCCTGAGCCTCAGCTTCATTCCAGGTGGTTCCTGCGCTAAAAGGACAGGAAATCTTTGGAAATATTAGTTATTTCCTTAGAACAATTGTTATGGATTATGTCCCCCCAAAAGATATGTTCAAGTCCTAAGCCCCAGTCTTATTTTAAAATAGGATCTTTAAAGATCCTATTGGTTAAGATGAGCCAAACTGTATTAGAGTGGGCACCCAAGCCAATATGAATAGTGTCATTAAAAGCAGAGGAAATTTGGCCATGTAATGGAGGCAGAGATTGAATTATGCCACAAGCCAAGAAGCATCATGGATTGCCAACCAACACCAAAATCCTACAGACTTCAAAGGAAGCATGGCAATTCCTTGATTCAGACTTCTAGCCTCCAGAACAGTGAGACCATAAATTTATGTCGTTTAAGCCAAATAGCCTCTAATACTTTGTTATAGCAGACCTGGCAAACTAAAACAGCAGCTATGTGCATTTCTGCAGGGAAAGAATCCATAGTTGCCACCAGGTCCTCAAAGGAGTCATCAGACATTTAAGGAACATTTAAGAATAAACCATTGCCATTGACAAAGTCCCTTGAGGGATGAGGAAAAAATTATGGAACTGTTAAACTTTAGCACCAGGCAAACCCTTGATGGTGTGTCAAACATTAGGGACACCTAAATCAATAGGCCAAGCCCTTGATCTTGAGGCTTGCTCTTGTGAAGCTTATGTATGTAGCTGAAAAGCTGAGCCTACCTATAGGTGTGCCTAAAAGTTACTTTCAGAGGACCTCTTTTGTTGCTCAGATGTGGCCTCACTCTCCCTAAGCCCAACTCTGCAAGTGAAATCATTGCCCTCCTCCCTATGTGTAACATGACATCCAGCAGTGAAAGTCTCCCTGGTGACATGAGAGATGGCTCCCAGGGGTGAGTCTAGCCCTGGCACCGTGGAATCAACAATGCCATCCTGATCTTTCCCTCTGGTTCAGAACTTTGGAGGAAAGTACAGATTGGAGAATGAGCCTACAAATGCTAAATTGAAAAAAAAAACAAGTAGGAAAATTCCATTCTAGACCATCCAGTCTTCCTCTCTTCCCCTCACTCAGTCCTACACAGCTTAGGCCCAGAGGCAGCAGTCAGGGTCCCTCCTACCTCTCACCAGAGATACAGACTATAAATCTCTCACAGCAGTGGGACAGATCCACATCTATATCCAGACACAGAGAACTAAGCCCATGGGGATGCCAGGCAGGACTTAAGCCACTGGGGAAGGCAGAATATAAAAGGACAATAGAAGAAGTTTCCAAAATGGAGGCTGTTTTAGTTTGTTAATGCTGCCAGAAATGCAATATACCAGAAATAGGTTGGCTTTTATAAAGGGAATTTATTAAGTTACAAGTTTACAGTTCTAAGGTCATAAAAATGTCCAAACTAAGGCATCCAGATTAACTCAAGAAAGGCCAATCTGGGAAGGCATGTGGCTGGCATCTGCTGGCCCTTTGGCTTCTGGTTTCAAACAGCTTCCACTGGGGCATTTTCTTTCTGCATCTGCAAACATTTCTGTCTGTGTCGGCTTTGAAGCTTGTTTCAAAATGGGTCCCTCTTAAAGGATTCCACCTAGAATGGTAGAGAAACATCTCCATGGAAGCCACTCATCAAAAGGGGACACCCACAATTAGGTGAGTTGCAGATCCATGGAAACAACCTAATCAAAAATATCCCACCCAACAATATTGAATCAGGATTAAAAATCATGGCTTTTCTGGGGTACACAGCAGATTCAAACTGGTACAGAGGCTTAGACAGGGAAGGGCAGAATTTTTTTCCCAAAGCAGGAAGTAGCCACAGGCAAAAGCTGTCTGTATTGACTGTTTTATGGACCCAGGGGACAGAGGAGGAGATTTCAAGGCCCAGGTCAGTAAGGGAAAAAAGCCTGAGAAAACGCGGACAGAGATTGTTTTCAGCCCTTCAGTCTCAGTGCCCATCCCCCACCTGTGAGGAAAACGGAATCTGGAAGCCCAATCCTTGCCTGAGGGATGGCTACAGACTGGGACAGTTGGGGGACTCCTCTGCCACAAGTAAAGTGTGGGACACAGCCCCACATCGAGCTAGATTTTGGCTGGCAAAGTAAGGGCACCAGACCCTGCCAGGGCTCCAGGAGGTAAAGAGCTTCTGAAGACAATTAAGTCACTGCACAGCGTCATCTGCTGGGCAGGCTGGAAAGTGTGGGTAAAAACTACAGGGCTTTTCAGGGCTGTCCAAACCCTATCCCAGGCCCACTTGGAGCTGGTTTATACCCCCCATACAGGTTCTCCGTCCAGTTTTGACAGGGACGTACCAACGACCCAACTGCCAAAGCAGTGCCCTAATACAAACCCAAGCGACAACTAAACCCTAGACAAGAGAGAAAAACAACCTTCAGAATAGACCCATTAAGAAAATCAGATGACCACATAGCAAAAATTCACAAGTCATACTAAAGCTCAAGAAAAAATGGTACAGTCAAAGGAACAAATAAAAAAAATTGGAGGAGACATGGAATCTGAAACAACTAATCAAAGATGTGCAAGTAAATCTCTTGAATCAATTCAAAGAAATGAAGGAAAATGCGTATAAAGAGATAAATGTTATTAAGAAAACACTAGAAGAGCATGAAGAACTTGAAAGAATACATAGAAAAAGATATTATGGAAACAAAAGATACTGCAGATGAAATTTAAAATATATTGGAGAGTCACAACAGCAGATTTGAAGAGGTAGAAGAAAGAATCAGCAAGCTAGAAGACAGGTCAACTGAATTCAAACAGACAAAAGAACAAAAGGAGGAAAAAATGGAAAAATTTGAGCAGGACCTCAGAGAATTGGTTGCCAACACAAAGCATACAAACATATGCATCATGGGTGTCCCAGAAGGAGAAGAGATGGGAAAAGGGCCAGGAAGAATATTTGAAGAAATAATGACTGAAAATTTCCCAATCCTTATAAATGACATAAATATGCAAATCAAAGAGGTCCAATTTACTCAAATAGAATAGATCAGAATACACCTAGACCAAGACACATGCTCAATAGACTGTCAAATGTTGAAGAGAAGGGGAAATACTGAAAGTAGCAAGAGAAAAGCAACTCACCACATACAAGGGAAGCCAAATAAGACTACGTGCTGATTTCTCATCAGACACCATGGAGGCAATGAGGCAGTGGTATGATATATTTATGATGCTGAAAGAGAAAAATTACCAGGCAAGAAAGATCTATTACAGCAAAGCTATTCTTCAAAAATGAGGGAGAGTTTAAAATATCCACAGATAAACAGAAACTGAAAATGACTGAAGGGAATGCTGCTAGCTGAAAAGAAAAGACAGGAGAGAAAGGTCTGAAGGAGGGTACAGAATTGAAGAGTACTAGTAAAGATAACTTAAAGAATAGAAAGAGTGAAGAAAAATGGATCTGACAAATAAAAACCAAATGATGATGGCTGAACTAAGAAACGCCTTTGTAGTAATAACTTTGAATGTCAATGGATTAAACTCCCCAATCAAAAGACACATATTGACAAAATGGATTTAAAAATATGATCCAGCTGAGCAGTGCGATGGTGGCTCAGTGGCAGAGTTCTTGCCTGCCATGCCAGAGACCCAGGTTAGATTCCTGGTGCCTGCCCATGCAAAAAAAAAAAGAAAGAAAAATATGATTCATCTATATGCTGTTTATAAGAGACTCATCTTAGACCCAAAGATACAAACAGGTTGAAAGTGAAAGGATAGAAAAAGATATTCTACACAAGGAGTAACCAAAAAAAAAAAAAAGAAAAAAAAGCTAAGGTAGCTATACTGATATCGGACAAAATAGACTTTTAATGTAAAAATGTTATAAGAGATAAAGAAGGGCACTATATATTAATAAAAGGGGCAACTCACAGAAAGGAAATAACAATCATAAATATTGATGGTTCTAATCATGCCCCAAAGTACAAGAGGTAAACACCGGCAAAACTAAAGGGAATGATAAATGAGTCTATCATAATAGTGCAAGATTTCAACACACCACTCTCTCTAATGGATAGAGCATGTAAATAAATAAAGAACCTACATAATATGACACATGACGTAGACCTAACGGACATATATAGAATATTGCACCCCATAAGAGCAGTATACATTCTTCTCAACTGCTCATGGAACATTCTCCAGGATAGACCATATGCTGGGACACAAAATAGGTCTTAAAAATTTTTTTAAGATTGAGATTATACAAAGCACTTTCTCTAACCATAATGGAATGAACCAGGAAAACAATAACAAAGAACTGGAAAATACACAAATATATGAAGGTTAAACAACCCACTTTTAAACAATCGGTGGGTCAAAGAAGAAATTGCAACAGAAATCAGTAAATATCTTGAAATGAATGAAAATGAGAACACAATGTATCAAAACTCATGGGTTCAGTGAAGGCAGTGCTGAGAGAAATTTATAGCCCTACACTTCTAGATAAATTTATAGCCCTACATTCCTGCATTAAAAAGGAAGAAAGAGCTACAGTCAATGGTCTTATTGAACAATTGGAGAAACTGGAGGAAGAACAACAAACTAATCCCAAAACAAGCAGAAGGAAAGAAACAAAAATTAGAACAGAAATTAATGAGATGGAGAATTAAAAAAATAGAATCAATAAAGCCAATGTTTGAGTCTTTTAGATTAATAAATTGACAAACTCTTAGCTAGACTGACAAAGATGAAAAGAGAGAAACTGCAAATAAATAAAATAAGAAACAAGATGGAGTCCATTACCACAGACCTCAAAGAAATAAAAAAGACCATAAAAGGTTACTATGAACAACTGTTTGCCAATACTAGACAACTTAAATGATATGGACAACTTCTTAGAAACATACAACCTACACTGACTCAAGAAGAAATAGAAGATGTCAGCCAACCAGTCACAAGTAAAGAGATTGACTCAGTCATCAAAAACCTACAAACAAATAAAAACATAGGACCTGATGGCTTCATAGGTGAATTTTACCAAGGATTCCAAGAAGAATTAACACTATTCCTGCTCAAACTCTTCCAAAAAATTGAAGAAGAGGGAACGCTACCTAACTCATTCTATGAAGCCCACACTACCTTAATATCAAAGTCAGAATTAATAGAAGCTACAAAAAGAGAAAATTTCAGACCAATCTCTCTAATGACTATGGATGCAAGAGTCCTCAACAAAATACTTGCAAATTGAATTCAACAGCATATAAAAAAAATTATACACCATAACCAAGTGGGTTATAACCCAAATGCGCAAGGGTGGTTCAACACAAGAAAATTAATTAAATTTTCTATTGTAAAATTAATTAAATTTGTTTAAATAAATGGATCAAATCCAGGAAAAGCCACATGACCACCTGACTTTAAAGCATATTATAAAGCCACAGTGTTCAAAGCAGTATGCTACTGGCAGAAAGATAGACATATTGATCAATGGAATTGAATAGAGACTTCAGAAATAAATCCTCAGATCTATGACCAATTGATTTTTGATGAGGTTCCCATATCCACTCAACTGGGACAGAACAGTTTCTTCAATAGATGGTATTGGAAGAACTGGATATCTATAACCAAAAGAATGGAAGAAGACCCCTATGTCACACCCTATAAAAAATTAACTAAAAATGGATCAAAGACCTAAATAAAAGAACTAATATGGTAAAACTCCCAGAAGAAAATGTTGGGAAACATCTCCAAGATCTAGTGACAGGCATAGGTTCTTAGACTTTACACTCAAAGCACAAGCAATGAAATAAAAAAAAAAATAAGCGAATGGGAACTCCTCAAAATCAAATACTTCAGTATTTCAAAGGACTTTGTCAAAACGGTAAAAAGGCAACTGATTCAATGGGAGAAAATATTTGGAAACCACATATCTGATAAGGGGGTTTGATATCCAGAATATATAAAGAAAGCCTACAACTCAACAATAAAAAGACAAACAACCCAATGAAAACATGAGCAAAAGACACAAATAGACATTTTTCCGAAGAGGAAATGCAGATGACTAAAAAACACATGAAAAGATGCTCAACTTCACTAGCTATTAGAGAAATGCAAATTAAACCACAAAGAGATATCTTCTCATACCTATTAGAATGGCCATTATTAAACAAACAGGCAACTACAAGTGTTGGAGAGGATGTGGAGAAATTAGAACAGTTATTCATTGCTGGTGGGAATGTAAAATGATACAACTGCTGCAGAGGATGGTTTGGCTTGGTGGTTCTTCAAGAAGCTAAGTGAAGATTTGCCTTATGACCAGACAATCACACTACTCGGGATATACCCAGAAGATCTGAAAGCAGGGGCGTGAACAAACATCTGCACACCAATATTCGCAGCTACATTATTCACAATAACCAAAAATGCAAACAACCCAAGTGTCCATCAACAGAAGAATGAATAAAAAATGTGGCATATACATATGATAGATCTTTTAAAAAATTAAACCCAATTGTGCATGATGTGATTGAGTGATGGATCTTTGAGAGTGACCAGAGACATTTTCCTGGGATTTTAGAGGTTGAGAATGAGATAGGCTAGGAAGGAACATTGCTGAACACTCTGATTATTGGAGTCCTACAGTATTCTTTACTGAGGCACTCAGCAGTAGGAAGGAATGAAGTCCTGAAGCATGGGACAACATGGATGAATCTTGAGGGCATTAAGTACAATAAGTCAGACACAAATGAACGAATATTGTATGATCTCACTGATATGAACTAATCATAATATGTAAACTCATGGACATAAAATGTAAACTGTAGGTTACCAGGACATAGAATGAGGCTAAAGAATGGGAAGCTGTTGTTTAATATGTGCAGAACATTTAACTAGGTTGAACTTTAAATGTTTGGAAATGGTAAAACAAAAAACAAAAACCTTCAGGGCTCTTTGCAGCCTCCTTCCCCAAGGCTGACAGGATTCAACTGGGAAGCCATCGGCCCCTTAGCTGGTAAAGATGTAAAATTAAACCTTCCCCTAAGTGAAGGCACTGCCAGGATTGATGGTCAGGCTCAAAAGGCTCTGAAGTTGAGTCCTGGAGTCAAGGAAGTAAACAAAGCCTGCCCCGAACTCTGGGCCAAGTTAAAGGGAGGTTCTGGGAAAGCAATGTTCAGACGTATGGAGATTTGTGCACCTAAAGGTGCCATCAATGAGGTTCCGGTGTCTTTCTCTGGATTTGCTCAGATCTTGCTCAGGGTTGGTGAGTATTCATCACCTTGAACTTTATACCTGGCCCAGTGGAAGAGAGTAATTAATAAAGGATAAGAAAAAATTCAGCAGACTCTCCTCAGCCCCATGCATTGGAAATTACTCTGAGTGCCTCAGTAAAAAATACTGTAGGACACAAATACTCAGAGTGTTCAGCAATGTTCCTTCCTAGCCTGTCTCATTCTCAACCTCTAAAAGCCCAGGAGAATGTCCCTGGTCACTCTCAAAGATCCATCACTCAATCACATCAGGTACAATTAGGTTTATTTTTTTAAAAGATCCATATAAAACAAAACACAACTATTAATTATTAAACCTTTAGATCTGTGTTTCCCTGTTGTTGTTGCTGCTGTTTGTGAGTGCCAAATGCACAAATCTCCATAAGTCTGAACATTGTTCCTCCAAGCATACCACCCTGCAGAATTTAAATGAGGCTTCCATCTAGACTTTTCCTTTGTTCTTGAGATGCCGAGTCAGAAAGTTCTGAGACCACGTGAAATAAAGATATTGAATTTTCTGCAGATTGTGGCTGTTCAGCTTTGTTTGAAATCAGAACATGACTGGAAGTTGCTGATATCCTCTGCCTCAGAGAGAAGTGACTCTGACTGCCCCAGAGAACCAATCGCTCCACCAAATCCTGATGTGAATATGGTCTCAGCACCTTGTTTTTATTCAAATTTACCCTGTTTGAACCCTATCTTTTGGATTAGTCCCAGGGTCTTCTTCTTTCTATAAATAGTTAAAACAAACAAACAAACAAAAAACACCTAGAGATTTACATAATTCAAAGAGGGAAGGGAGACATCTGCTTTTGCAAACCCAAACAGAGCTCTCGGGTCCAGTCAATCCACCATGCCATCGCTTCTCACTGCCACTTGGTGATACCACTGAGCATGGTCCAAACTCGGAAGAGCAGCCCCACCCTCCTGCTAAGCTACACCAGTGCTGGACCTTACTTTTCCCATTATCTGTAAGATGACTCTCTCCGTGCCTGTAACATATGTTGTAAAGAATTCCATGAAGAAGGAAATATGTGAAAACCCTACTTATGTTTTCACCATAGTTAAATCCCAGAGTTGAAAGGGATTTTAGTATCACTCTATCTAACCCTCACTCACTTCTCTGATCTCCTCTGTATCTCTAACAACAGTTATCCAGCTTATTTTAAAACACTTCCAGCGCTAGAAAACTCACTGCTCTTGTGCGCTTGCTTCTGAAAAACAGACAAAAAAGAACACCACACTTTTGGAAGGTGGTTAAGTATGGTATAGGAGAAAAGCCGGGGTTTTGGAGTCAAACAGACCCAGCTAAAATCCCAGTGCTGCCATTTTATGTCTGGATTTAAGGAAATGCTTTTAGCATTTATGAGCATTATTTTCGTCATCTGTTAAAAAGAGAGGAAAGGCAAGAATAACTACTTGCTGGGTTATTTTGTGAATTTATTAGATAGCATAGTGCCAGCACAGAGTAAGGATCAAGTAATGTTAGTTCCTCTCTCACTTCCTCCCAATGCTTCCCACTTAGCCTTTCATCCATTCCTGCAACGTGGATGTCTTGACTGATGAGCTGTCAAGCTCAGCCCGGTGAGCTGGGTTAATACTAAAACATTGTAACCAACATACTATTGATAAAAGCATCACAGAAAGCCATAAAGGAGGCATTTTGTTGGAAAGGGGACACTTAGCTGACAAGTAGAATCACAAATTTATGACTATAATTAATGGCCTCACTTGATTGTGAATTCTTCAAGGGCATAGATCTTGTCTTTCATTCCCCATAAAATCTACCGTAGGGTTTTTTGAGTGTGGTAGAAACTCAATAAATGTTTCTAAATTGAATTATATTGTCTGTTTTAAATTTCATTTCAGAAATTTATATAGATCATGGCAAAAATACAAATAATATTTGGATGTTTATTATTTGCAGATTACTAGCTCCTACATATGCATGTTAGAGACTCATTCCTGGATTTAAACAGTCAAAAAGAAAGTTTCTATTTCCCCATCACTCTCTGTGTACAGGGCTATTGCATTAATATCTAGGCATTAAGTATCAATCAAACTTCTGGAAATATGGTTATTTCCTTTACATGCAAGATTAAATTACATTTTTCCTCTAGGAGACTGGAGTTTTTGAAAAATTTATTCTCAGTTACCCTTATATTCCTAGTACCTGGAAATATTTGATGAATGGATGGACAGATGTGGATTCCACATTTCTGCTCAATTTTGAGAATGTTTGCAGAAAAACATAATGGAGGTACAATTTACAATTATACTTAAGGGTCTAGTATATGCATCATTTACTTAAAAAGAATTTAAATGTTCACATATATAGTTTAAACTTTAATACTATTTTCTGTCTGGTTCATTGGGTTATCATACAAGACATGGTAAGAACGTAAGTTACTTCAAAATTATAGAGATAAGCCATGTTCTGTGAATGAATTTGGTACAATACAATGTATAATGATAAGCTTAACCATTGCAGAGGTAACGCTTTCCAAGAGACAGTTTGTAATCTGTTGCTGTTAGAAACTTATCAATCACCTATGCCCAATTAAGGATGAGAATGTGAATTTAGAGAGTTAGGAAGAAAGTGTTAGAATAAGAGTAGGGGTCAGCAAGCAGTCTTCTTGTGTAGCTCTCAACTCTGTAATTATCTTCTTAGTACTGTGCATTTCCACTCCTGCCCCACCTCCCAGCCCCACCCCCACATTAACTATAGGCTCCAGAGGGCAGGGACCTTTCTTTTTCACAGTGGCATCCGCAGCTCTTAACACAGAGCCCTGCACACAATGGACATTGGGGTTTCTGGAAGGACCTATTCACTTCCCTTTTGTCCCCTCCAGATTCTGTACCACTTAAGAAAGAGCCCACGTCAGCTTTTTTTAATGACTGAGTTGGAAAACCAAAGCAGTTCTTACTATTTCTTCCCCCATCGAGATCCTGGAATAGGAAGAGTTTGGCCTCAAGGAACACTCCTCTCCCAGCTAGTTTGGCTACTTGGAAGAGGTAGTGTGGAACAAATACTGTTTGAATGGAGTCAAGACCTCTTACTATCACGAATTGTGAAGTTTGAGATTTTATGCTACTTGCAAGCTAGCAATCTTTTTTTACAAAAATATTTTTAATGTAAACCTTAACAAACAAATATACAAACATTCTTGACACACAAACATTCTATACATGGGTGTAAAATCAATGGCTCACAATATCATCACATAGTTGTGTATTCATTTTCATGATCTTTTTTTTTTGAACATTTGCATCTCTCTAGCAAAAGAAAGAAAAAAGAAAAAACTCATACATACCATGCCCCTTACCCCTCCCTCTCATTGACCACTAGTATTTCAATCTACTCAATTTATTTTAACATTTGTTCCCCCTAATATTTGTTTATTTTTTATCCATATTTTTTATTCATCTGTCCATACTGTAAATAAAAGGAGCATCAGGCACAAGGTTTTCACAATCATAACCACATTGTAGAAGTTATATCATTACAAAAGCATCTTTAAGAAACATGGCTACTGGAACACAGCTCTACAGTTTCAGGTACTTCCCTCTACCCACTCCAATACACCATAAACTAAAAAGAGCTATCTATATAATGCATAAGAATAACCTCCAGAATAACCTCTTGACTCTGTTTGAAATCTCTCAGCCACTGAAACTTTATTTTGTTTCATTTCTCTCTTCTCCCTTTTGGTCAAGAAGAGTTTCTCAATCTCTTGATGGGTCTTGGCTTATCCCAGGCTTTCTGCCCCATGTTGCCAGGGAGATTTACACCCCTGGGAGTCATGTCCCATGTAGAGGTGGGGAGGGCAGTGAGTTCACTTGTTGGCTGAGAGAGAGGCCACATCTGAGCAACAAAAGAGGGTCTCTGGAAGTGTCTCTTAGGCCTAATTTTAAGTAGGCTTTAGGCTACCCTTTGTAGGAATAAGTTTCATAGGGGCAAACTCCAAGATTGAGGGTTTGGCATATTGATTTGGTTGTCTCCACTGCGAGCTAGGAATCTCGGCTGTAATTGTTTCACGGAGGCTGGCAGAACAGATGAGACTCCTGTTTCAGAGATAAAGGACTCTATTACTCATGGTGAAAGCAATAATGGCCAGACTGTTAGCAGGATGTTTGCAACAGTTTCCCATAACCTCCGAGTTCTGAGGGGCCAATGCAAGTGGTCTTACATGGGCCCTGCACATACAGTTGTCTGTGTTACAAGAAAGGAGCTCTGGGCTTGGGTTATTCACCATTTTTGTAGCAGGTAGAAGCAAGTCTATTCTTTTACCAGGGCAAGATGTTATCTCATCTCTCAAGGTTGCTCACTGCAATTGCAGTGCCGAGAAATGGCCCAGGTAAGGAACTGCCAGGCCTTGTATTCACAGCAATCAAAGAAAGAGCATGTAGGATGCTCAGAGCCCACAGCAAGTAGCCTCTCCCAGCACTATCATGTTCCATAGCTTATAATAATTCTATAGCTCTGCTGCATCCTTGCTTACCGTACAGGATCCAGGGCCTCAAGTTCCTTGACATGTGGGAGAAAGAAGTATGCGAGAAAACAGACATCAATAGTCCAGTCACTGCAAGACAACAAATTGGCATCTGATCTGTGTGGTGCATATTTTTCTAAACCAAAATATCAGAGCACATGGTCTGATGAGTATAAGTTAGGGAAAATTAGAAAGAATCATTGAAATTGGGTCTGTCCCAAAACATCTGGGACATAAATTACTGTATTTACATATCATGTGGTTTCCCTTCACCTCGTTTGGTTCCCCCTGACCCAGAAAAACTCCAATAAACTTCACAACTTTTGGACACTGCAAGGTTGAGGTTCTCCCAGTTATTCAACAAATATTCAACAGATATTCACTGAGTACCTGTAGTAGGGCAAGACCATCTTGGCATTTTGGATAAAAAGAAGACTCCATCCCTGCACACCAAAAGCTCACACTTGGAGGGAGAGATGAGCAAATACAGAGGCAATTACAAAACGGGATCATTGGTGTCCTGACACAGGCAAACCCCACATAGCCACTAAGGCTCTATGACCTCACCCCGAGGCCTCATAAGGAGGCCTTCCTTCTTTGCCATTTATCCCTCTTTAAATTCAACAAAGGCTGTCTATAGCGGTTAGAGTAACTATACCCAGGACCACCTCAGCTGCCCTGTTCCATGGCTCTCGGTCTGCCAGAGGAGAAGTCCTGAAGCCCAGACCCAGCATGATGATGACCATCCACCATCAACCTCCCCTTTGCTCTGCTCAGGCAGGTCTCGTGGCCACCAGCAGAAGTCCAGGGCCTCCTTCCTCACACGCTGCATTTGAGAAAGCCTGCAGCTGAGAAATATGAACTCCTGCATTCTTCCTCCCTAGACTGGCCTCTCCTACCGGGCAGTTAACACTGGAATGTAAGGAGCCACTTTCCCAGAGCCTGAGGCAGCCCGTGGTCCTAAGTGCTCAGAGTTCTGTGTGGAAGGGAGAGAGAGAGGAAGGGAAGGAAGAAGACAAAAAGGCTTTAGAAACGAGAAAACCCAGTGGTGAATAAAAGGAGCACTAGCCTGTTGAAGGAGAAGTACTAGATTTGAAAACTGTCAGCTCTTAACTTTTAGTGTGACTTTGGGCAAATAACTAAACCTTTCTGACCCTTTGTTTCTTCATCTGTAACAGTAGAATCATAATAGTGTCTCCCTCATAAGGATAAAATGAGGTGATGCATATAAAGCACTTAGCACAGGGCTCGGCAGACAATAAATTCTCCTTATATGTTAATTTTACTATTACTGGTAATATTATTATAATCATTTTATCACCCCTCTGAAACTGCAATTCTTCACTTTTAAATGAGGAGTTGAACCATTGACCCCCAACTTCCTTCCAGCCCAACAGTTCTGTGGCTTGGAGAAACAGAAACCAACTCTTGAATTTACATCAGCTCAGTTTCACAAATGCAAATGGACATGAGGTGAGCAGAGCGGCTAGAACCCCACACACAGTTCTGCCAGGAGCACTCAGGCCAGATCTGAATTCCATGTTCAGGATGATGCTGTTGCTAAATCCAGCTGAAAGGTTTCCATCTCTGGTTCCGCCCTCCTTAATCTGGCTTGGGTCTTGTCTCTTGTTGCTAATATTAATTCTTACATTCAGCACATACTGAATTGCTATTGATTGTCATATTGTGTCTTGTATTAGCGTTAATATACTATACATTCAGCCAGGTACAGCTTGCTAAAACCAGCCTACTGAGTCACCTCGCAATTCCTTGCAGTCTTTAGAATGTTTTCAAGACTCTGAATTTCTTAGATAATTGAACAAAATTTTCATTGAGCAACTGGTAACAGTCACTGAAGAACTGGCATTGGGCAACTAAAGAAAAGAACCTCAAAAGCACCATTTGCAAGGGATATAAATTAGTAATGATCAATTTTGATGACTCCCAATGCATTAATCCTTTCAGTAATAAAACTGTTTGGGAAAACACTAAAGGCTTGTCTTTTAATATTCTACTACCAGAATTCTGTTATTAAATATATCCAGGGCAACAATGGGTTATAGATTCATTTGAAGAACCATTTATTTCTTCCAAACTATCAGGACTCAAGTGGCATTTATAAGTGGAATTGGACAGATTTGTTGCTCTCTAGAGTTCGTGAGTAGAGCTGAGACATATGGGTGATTTTTCTCTCATTAATGAATCTTTCAATACTTGAAAGGTAATAATGTCTTAAGAATTGCATTTTGCTGGGAAAAACAGGGTAAGGTGTCACAATTTTTCTTACTTCGATATTCCATGGTTCTCCTTTTCCAGTGCAAGAAAGCTTCCAGCTGTTCTAATAAAGGCTGCTTCAGTTCTCCACCTGCACCCTCCCTCCCTCCAACAAAAAAAAAGAATGAAAATCACAAAGTTTGGTTAAAACTTAGATTGCTGTGTCTGTCACAATTTAGTACTTAATTGTCCGTGCATTGATTCATGACTGTTAGTTGTGACTCCTAAACAGACTAGGAGAGCCTCAGCAGTGCAAATGCCATCAGAGCCTTTCCCCGAGTTTTCCCACATCTCTCGAACACCGCTTCTCAACCAGGACAATTGTGTCCCCCAGGGGACAGTTAGTGATGTGTGGACATATTTTGATTTTCATGACCGAGGGGTGGCAGGTACTGCTGGCATCGAGTGGGCAAAGACCAGGATGCTGCTAAACACCCTAATAGCATACGACAGCCCCTCCATCCTCTACAACCGAGAAGTACCCAGTCCAAAATGCCAGTCGTGCTGAGGTTGAGAAACCTTGATCTAGAATCATTCTAGACACAAAATTACGCTCAAAGATGCTTGGTGATGGGATACAGCTGTCTTGTGTTCACATTAAGAGAAAGGAGTGCAGTGTGGGAGTGAAGAAGTCAGAGATTCATGGAGAAGATGGGTAGAACTTGAGTGGGCAGGGAGGAGAAGGGGTTCACAGGAGAAGCCATGTGAAGGTCTGAGATCAACCTCATTAGCCAAAACCCAAAAGAAGCATTCAAGAAGATGGGAATCGTAGAACAGAATTCAATATGCAATTTGAATTAATGACATGGTTTTGTTTTAGAAACAACAGAGATTATGCGTTTGTGGAAGAAGAATAGGAAAAAGAAATTTTTTTAAATTAAAAAAATTTTTTAAATGGTTTAGTGCCATTTATATTTGAATAAACAGCAATATTAATTTATATTAGAACCATTTAACAGATTGAGGAACTGATGCAGGGAGAAATTAATCATGAAGTCTGGGCTTTTTTTGATTGTTTTCTTTGCTTTATAATTTACTGTGTGCTTATTTGTGTCTTAAGGTGTGAACTGGCTGCTGTAACTGGAGATGATAACATTGATAGGCAGCCTCAAGTGGCAGTTTAAAGCAGGGGCCCTGGAGCCAGAGTGAGCTGTGGGCTCAGATTGGCTTCACCACTCACTAATCCATGAACTTGGACAAGGAGCTTAATTCAGGGTTGTTGTGAATATTGAATTAGTTCATAACGTAAAGGAGATAGAGCAGGACCAAGCACATAGAATACACTCAGTCATGTTGGCTATTTTTATTGTGATCATTCTTTTTCATGATGGTTCCTTAACCCCGGCCTATAAGTTTCTGCTGGACTCACCACTCCAACAAGGAGCATCCACTCGCCTGGTGGTGGCAAAAGCTATAGGGGAATTCACAAGCTCCTTTCAGGACTTTCCAACTCTTTTCCATAGGATAATTCCACGGATCTCTCAAAACCAAGTGATTTCAGTGATGCTGCTTGAGCTGAAAACATTTTGCCTCTGTAACAACCTTATGTAATTCAGACAAGCAAGAAGTAAAACAAGTATGTGCAGGCTCCTGCTTTGAGTAACCAGCTGAGAAATGATTCTCCCTAGAGCTCTGCATGTGTGGGAGAGAGCAGAGTAGGGGAGGGAACGGGTGCAGGGAGGGGAAGGGAAAGGGGGTGGGTACCAGGACGGGCTGGAGTTTTTGAGTATGCAGAATCAGGCCTCAGGGGCTAGGGATGCAACCCCTGCTCATCACCCTACAATCAGTGTCTTTACATGCAATTTCTGTTTCCCATTAAAAAAATAAAAGATGGGGGGATTTACTCCATCAAAATTACTTCCCTGTATTTTAATGTTTCATTAAATGGGGAAAGGTCCAGAGGTCAGCCACCAGGCTGGCCAGAGGGCTGGAGGCCACATTAATGAAAAGCACCGTGCAGGTGGAACCTAGCGAAGAGAAGGCTAATGGAAACCATGGTAACTGCCTTCAAATATCAGTCTGCCAGGATAGATGGGTGCAAGTTACAGAGAACAGGGTCTACTTCAACATTCAGATTTTCTTTCTACTACTCCAAAAACGCAATTCACTGTCAGGGGAATTGTAAGCTCCCTGTCATTAGAATTAGGCAAACAGAGGCTGAATGACCGTTTTATGGGCATATAGTAATTATTTCTGACACTAAAGTGATGGTTCTTCAAAGAAAAACTTATGTTGCTGATTTAGATACAAGGTTTAGATCCTCTTATTTTCTTTGCTTTCCCCAGGCTTGACTCTATACCAGTGATAGAAAAATTTGCATCTCCAATACCAGCTTTTGTTGGTCGTTACTGGTTGCCTGGGACATTGTTAAGAAGGTCTCCAAGGCTGTGTACTATGATAGATTGGCATTGTCTCCTAAGGGCAAGGAGAAAGGTCAACAGAGGCACATTTTTATTCCTGTTGTAGGTGCTGCAGTTATTATAATAATATTTTTAGAATATTTTATTCAATTATCCTTCTCCATAAGCAATTTTTTCCATCCCCAAATATCCTTTTCATTCTTATGATTAGAGCATGAGGCTTATTGCCTCAGGTAAGGAGCAGACAGATCCATCTAGGACAAATAATCTATGAGGAAGGAAAAAAGAAAGATAAAATGTAGAGCAATTTCCCAGACAGATTGGGATGTGGGAGCCCCTCCTGGGAGGTGGAGAGTTCTGGAAAGAATGAACCAGGGAAGAAGATTCCATACCTCTGAGCCTGAGCTCAGTGTAGGGAATGGGAAGAGATTAGAAATATGAATGGGATGAAGAGAAAACTTAACGCAAAGAAGAATCTACAAGGGCTTTTTATTTGGAATTTACCAAGGAGACCACCTCACATTGCACCTGTGCCAACATGGGGCAGGCACAGCAGGTCGAAATGACAATGTGGCATGTTTAGGAAGAGAGATACTCACAGTAGCTGTCGCTGAATTTCCCTCCATTCACACATGATATGGAAGGTTCTGGAAGTTCTCATGTGCATCTAATGAGGACACAGAGTAGAGAACAATGGGCTGGCCATATATGGCCATTGCAAGAGGTCCAGTGAGACCATGCAACTGGACAACATAGGCAGAGGACCAGATGCAGGACGTGGTTGATGTGATAAGGCTAGCAAGGTCCGAAACGAGGTCGAGTCAGCAATGGGGGACCACCAAGCCCTCAGGGTGCCAAGAAAGCACATTCTGAGTTGCACCACAGTGGATATATCAGTAGCAGATGTACAAGAACAGGGGCTAAGGGTAGAAAGAGTCCAACCTTGAGGCCAGAGGAAACTGACAGAGAAGCATGGCACCTGACCAGGAGCTTCTCCCTGAAGGCAGTGAAAACTGGAAACTTTCCTTGCTCAAAGGCACTGAGGAGTGGGGACAGGAGGGGAGACCCTCTGAAAACTCTAAAAAGTAGCTTGGCTTTGAAATTGACTGACTAATTGCCCCAAAGCCCATTTTAACCCAGAAGAAACTGAGTTACCTTTAATTGGCAACTGTAAGTCATGGTGTGTCATATGGTCAAGATGGGACAGTCTTGTCCAAATCTGAGTGAGAACATTTTAGCGTCTCTGCCATGTCCATCACACAGACACACGTCCTAAGCACATGCACAATTAATCACAAGAATCTGATAACATTTGACCAGAACAGAAACTTCAGGTTTGCAAGACCTCTCAGGAACAGAAGGAAAGGAAAAAGAAGATGGAGTGGGGGCAGAAGCAATGGCAGGGCAGCAAGAAAGAAAGGGAAGGAAAAGCCAAATGAATGAGTGCAACTGCTAATGTTACTGAACATTTTTCATGGAACAGGCACTTTACATCCTCACCACTCCAAGTGTGGTTTACAGACCAAAAGCGTGGACAACTCAGGGGCTTCTTAGAAATGCAGAATATCTGGCCACATGCCTCTTAACATGAGCCCCCAATGATTCATGTGCTGCCTCACGTGATTTAACATAATCAAGCCTCACAACAATTCTGAGTTAAATAATACTCTCCCCATTTTGCCAGCGAAGAAGCTGAGACCCAGAAAAGTTAAGTAACTTGACCAAGTTCGCTTATCCAATAAGTGGTAAAACCAAGATACCAGTGCAGGCAAATCTGGTTCCAGACTGACCTCTTGACCACTATTCCAAAAGCTCAGGCCCGTTCCCTGATTTGTTTCTGGTTAAATGTGTGTTTACAATTGTGTCCATGCATGCTCAGAATTGTTTTGGAATGATCCGAGGAGATATAGCAATAACAAGTCCCCCCTGCCCCCCATATGTTTTCCAAAGTAAAACACCAGATATTCACAATTCAATTGTGAATTCAATTGTGAATTCAATTCTAAGGCTCTGTATGATAGAGTCCCTAGTATTTTAAGCTTGTGGGCAACCCATAGCTATCATGTCCAAATTGTTCTACTTGTTCTAAATTTTCCCTGCATGTGTACCTTTTAAGAATAGTTCTTTTAGCTGGTAAACCCCTGTTTTCAAATGCAAATGTGTTTTGAAATGTATCTGTTCAATCACTTCTCCCTCAAAATCATACTAGAGCTGAATTACTCAAAAGATCTGTAGTGAAGCCCTGAACATTTTCAAGCATAAGCCTGTGGTGCTTTTCATCTAAAAAGGTGAATAACAGCTTGCATAAGCTTATAAACCAGACTTAAAGCTTAAAATCCCTGTAGAGTTTGCAAAGGGCACTGAAAAGTGAGCCAAACATGAGAAACATAAATGTCTTTGCCTGCTGACTTATCTACCAGTCACGAAACTGGTCTTATCTAAAATTGCTCTTACTCATTTCAACTCTACAGCCTCTATTTTCACGATAGTCAGTTGAGAAAGCACTCCTTCCCCCGTTAAGAAAAATAAGAAATGGCTCCTGTCTCACAAATGTTAATTAGGTTGTACAATGTGGAGAAAAGGGTTTTGAAGTGAGGTAAAATCCATGCACCACTACTTGACGTACAATGGGTAATTATAAATATATACTTGGAAAAATGATGAAATCTAGTCTCAGGTATGGAACGAACCAGCCCGGTGACCTTAGGGAAGTCGCTCTCCCCTCTGGGTTCATTTTCCTTCTCTGTAAAATAAAGGGTTGGATTCAATGATTTCCTAAGGTCTTTCTAACTCCATAACCTCAAACTTAAAATCAGACCATAGCGGGGTGCGAGAGTAGTTCAGTGGCAGAATTCTCACCTGCCATGCAGGAGACCTGGGTTCTGTTCCCGGCCCATGCACTTCCCAAAATACAAACAAACAAAGAGTCAGCAAATGGGGCTGCAATAATGTGATATTCACATGGAAAAAGAATGAAATGTAACCCCTGCCATACAGTACACACACAAAAGAAATCAGACCATATTTATGTGCTAAGTATAGCATACTTAATTTGAAGGATGGCATACCGAGAAAGATGGTTAAGAAGATGACAGGGCAGCATGGAAACCGTTCATTTCATAATACAGAATACAGAATGTGTTTAAACTCTAAAGATTCTGCGTGCATTTGCACAAATGCTGAAAGGAGAGAATGTGAAAACATGGGTGGGTGCAGTTTCCTTATATTTTGATTTCCATTTATTTGCTGTTTGTCTGATGTTTAAAAACCACCCCTTTAGGAAAGCATTTCTTCATGTTATGTGGACAAACTCTTTGCCTGGCAGTTTGCTATCATTCATTTTCTCAGCTTCCGAAGTGGTGCTAGCTAGGTTGATCTTGTTGCTATTTATATCCCGTGTCACTTTCCAGAGCTCAGTATTGTTTCCAAAGTTGTCACAGCCTGCCGCAGGAGCAGCCACCTCACCCCAGGAACTGGGCTCGCCCCGTCCTGTTTGGCTCAGCCCTAGAATCACCACCGCAGACCCTTGCTTTTCCCTTCACTGCCCGCCAGGAGAGGACAGGTACTGAACGCAAGAGTTAAATCAGAGAGCCTCAGGTGGGGCGGCTCCTCGGAGTTTGCTCTGTCCCTCCTCCGAGGAGGTCGCCATTTGGAGCATCTGCCTGGCTCATGAAGAGGTCCGTCCTGCCCCCGGCGTGGCCCACATGGAGGTCCCCAACCATCACGCTGACCGAGTCTCTGCACCCCACCATCGCAATGCTTGGCTGGACCAGGCTGAACATCGGACCCAAGATGGGTCAATCAGAGCCTCTTTCCTAGAAATTTGAAATTGGGATGAAGAAAGAGTTAGTCTCTTGAGATGATTAATGCCAAAGCATATTGGCATGACAGCTTGGGTGCTATGGGATAGGCATTTTTGATCTCCCACCTGGAGTGTAAAAACAGAAAGCTCATGGGTTTGGGGGAGGGGATAGGCTACAATTTAAGAAATATGAGTCAGGGTTCCTCTCTGCGTCCATGTGCCACCCCGCCTGCTCCCTTGTCCCTAGCTTCTGTGCTTGAGTCTGAATCCTCATTCTAAAGTCCCCTCTCAAATTCAGCTGAGTCAACTTGGTTTCTGTTCCTTGCGATCCAAAGCGTCTGAACTAATTCCCTCCCTCACTTACCTACCAAAACCTTCCAGCATGCCATAGGGTGCCTGGCGTGGCCTGGCCCTGCGAGGACCCCTGTTGTCCCCTCCACATTCCAGCCCAGCTGGGCCTCACCTGGGGGTCCAACACCCCTTCCTGCCTCATGCTGGGCTTGGCTGGCCATTCTCCCTGAAACAGCCCCCTGCCTGCTAAGCTCCCTCGCCAGCCCTGATGCACAGACAGGTAAAATGCCTGGCTTCAGGGGTTCACTTACTTTCTTCACTTTCAGCCTTGCATATGACTAAAGCATTTGGCAGAGAGCCACCTGGGACCAGCTCCAGCTTTTCTAATCCCCTCCTAGCTAGACCAGGCGTAGAGCTTTCAGAGAGCAGGCCCTGCAGAGGAAGCCGAGGAAGACATGTCTTGTGCTGCTGTCACCTGAGAGATGATGTTGTTCTCATCAGGTTTTGCTGAATTATTTATTTATAAGGATGTCTCAGGAATCTAGATTAAAGTTTGGCAGTGCCCAGCATCCCCATGCTTAATGAGAAATCAACGGCATGGGAAGAAAAATAGATCAGGAGAGGTTTTTGCCTTATAGTTACATGGCAAGCGAGAGGAGGGCTTTTCTGGACATGCCTGGAAAAGGAATACCTCACCCCCAAAGATTTTCTGAAGACCAACAAGCATGCTCATATTAATCCTCTACATGGTTGAAAGGAACAGCAAATAACCATTGCTAGCATTACTTGGAGACACACAGCTCTCTAAGGGAAGTGATGTCATTACCCCCGGTTAACAGATAAGGAAACTGAGTACAGAGCTCAAGCAACTTGCCTGAAGTTACACAGGGTTTTGTTTGGCGAGTGATAAAATGTTTCAAAGCTCTAGGTGGTGGTTGCAAAACAATGTGAGTGTACAAAATGGCACTCAATTGTATACTTAAAACGGTTAATTTTATGTTATAGGAATGTCACCTTGATTTAAAAGTGTAAGCTACCAGGGCTCTCGCCCCTAGAATAGGCAGTATCTTCAAGGGAATTTGGGGAGACAATATGCCTGCAGTGCCTGCTCCCTCCTCCTAACAGAATCTTCATCCACCCAACTCACCCCTTCAGAGGGGAAGCTGACCGCGCCCGCCGCAGGACATGTACTGCGGGTTCTGAGTAAACAAGCCAGGGTGGTCCCTGGCCAGTGAGTGATTTTCAAACAAACACAGGAACGTACCTCTAGCTAAAGAGACTGCAAACATCAAGGTAATGGTTTCCTTAGTCTTAAAGAGGAACAAGGAAGAGCTGATCTCCCTTTTCTGGAACAGCTACCAAATCTTGGAGCCCTCTGAGGAGAGAAGAAAAGATGGGAAGAAACTGTGTCCTGGGTGACGCCCTCGAATCACATATTAGCAAGCCCTGTGTCAGCCTCATCTCTAGATTCTAATGTAATATATTTCTTACTTATGCAACTTTGAGTTGGGTTTTCCGTAACTTACGGCCAAAATCTTCCTAAGTTGTTTCTAAGTACCCAACAGGAGGCAAGCATGGCTCATGAAGTCAGAAAAGCCCAGCTTTTCAGGTTTCAACTCCCCTGCCCCAGCAGTGGGCTTCCTGTTGGTGGTTAGAAGGGGAACCTGTATGCCCTACTGGCTCATAATGATCACAGTTTTTTTTCACTTTCCAGATAATTTTGTGTAATTCATGCTTGAATAAATAATCACTAAATTACCATAACTTCTTGGATGGCCACCCATATCATGGAATACAATGCTGCCGTTAAAATCATGCCTAGGGGATTTCTTATAAACACAAAAAGATTCTTCCCTTAAGTGGGTGCAAATGCAAGTTGCAAAGTGGTGTCCTCCAAGTACTTACATTCATCTCTAACTAGTCATGGCTAGGTAGACAGGCAGATGACACATGGATGGATGGATATGAAAACAAAGAGCAAGAAAGAAAAGCAAAATATTAACACTCGGTATATCTTGGAGGTAGGTTTTATTGTCCTCTTTTTGTTTATATATTTGTCTTCTCCAATGAGCCTAACTTTATTTTATCATAGCAAAAAAAAGGCCTTTCAAAAAAACATATGTAATATTTAAATTCACTCTACCCCTGGATATATTATTTTTCTCAAAGAGCTAAGGGATTAATTCCTGTGCCTCTAACCCTTTTATTTTAACCATTTAGAAAGGACAGCTGCATACTGCATTACCTAAATCCTTTCCCCTGAAGTGGTGTCCACTAACCATAATTAACTTGATGCTGATGATACAGATTATTATTTCAGACTCCCTTATGGAACTGGTAATATTCGAGAGCCATGAAGTACTTTGCCACTCATGAACCCACTCCAGTTTGTTATATTTTTGGTTCTTGGTACTACATTTAATAATTTCAACATCTTCAGGCATGCCTCCCCATATGTCAGAGTGTGTCCATGACACAACTTCTCCGCCCCTCTAATCTGTGGCTTCCAATATGCTGATACTTTGGAGACTGGATGAACTCCATGGTCAACATCATGTATAAAGTAAGAGTAAATGTTTTCTAGTCAAAGTCCCTGGAAGCTTTCCTCTGAGGAAAGCACATGAGCATCAATACCTGGGCTTTCTTCCCTTTAGGCTGCACACAGTTTGTTTTTTTTTTCTGGCTTACTTCCTGATTCCTGAGTGTATTCTAAATTGTTGAAGTTGCTGGAGAACAGAGTTCTGCATAAATGAAGTGGTAGAGTATCTGATAACAAATAGCTGCTTGTTAAGAAATATCATGACTCTGATTCCCTGGACGTGGCACTCCAAGAGCAGGAGGTTGCAGATGGCAAGAGGAGAGCCAAGTGGGGTCCCTTCTGCCCCTATGAAAGTGAGGCTATTTAGATTCACCACCTGGCTCTCAGATGCACCAGATGGCAAGCTTAGTAAGTCTCAGAAAGAGAGGAACTGCCCAATCCACGGCCCTCACACAGTAGATACTGTGGGTATCATGTGGGATGCACATAATAGCGTGTAACAGGGGTAATGAGGCATTGTGGGGCCATTGAGGCAGCCATCTGGGCACGTGGGGGTCAGCCCTACACTCAGGGGCCGTGGACGCAAGCCAGCTGCAGGGATGAGGGGAGGCTGTGGGGAACAGGGGAGTCGTTGCTTCCATTTCTGGGTTGTTGCTGACTCCTGTCCAACCTCACCTGGTACTCAGAGTTTTTCTTTGCAATTATTTCCGATTTTGATATATATATATTTTTTAAAAGTAATGATATTTTTACACCAACACTGAAAAATAGAACTGCAACAAGAGGTGGTTTTGTATACTTTGACAGTTCTAGTCCAACTCTGACAGTTACAAAAATGGCTTTCCTGAAGGAGGCTGTATATGGGCTTGTGTGGGGCAAGAGGTGGGGAGGTTGTCATGTTCTCTGGTTCTTTTCTGGAATAGGTTTATGACAAGAAAAGCTCCAACCAGCCCCCTTGGGGCTATGAGTTCTGGGTCTGACAGACATAGGAACTGGGGCACTGCAGAGAAGAAGACCCAGATGGAACAGCAGAGGGAACCAGGCCATGCCCAGAGGCAGGTTCTGTAACTGTGATGGCAGCAGGAGACATTTCTCGTTTCATCCATGTCCCTTCGTGGTCCTCCTCATTAGTCAACACAGTGCCACCCAAATCAAATAGTCCATTTCAGGTTTACGATAGGCAATTGTTATTCAGTAAATATTTACTGACTGGTCAACAAAACTGAAATAGTCCCTTCTCTCCTGGAGCTTACAGTCACAGAATGAGGGTTCAATGGCCAGACCAGAACATTTCAGGGAAAGGAAATAGGAGATTGTTGTTTTCGCTGTGCACTGGTCATAGATGATGGTGAGGTCAGGAACCTTTATTCCCACTTTATAGATGAGTAAAAATCATATCTCTTCCCATTTATAGTAATATATGCTCAGGTAATACTCTTAGTGTGGTTAAAATATTAGACAAATGATGTTCACTGGTGAATGATCTACAAAAGCAAATAAATCAAATCAGCCTCAAGCAAATTATAGGAATGGTTAAACTAATTATGGTATACCCATACAATGGAATATTTAGTAGCAATTTAAAAGGTCTGTAAAGAATGTTTAATTGCATGCATACATGTTTATGATATAAAAGCAGCATGAAAAAATGAGTGTATATAATTGGCCATGAAAAGAAACTACAGACAGAAGAAATAATTATTTCTTCTTTAGTATTTATAAGTATTTAATAATCAAATATTGTTTAAATATTAAAATGGTTATAGTATTTGAGGATGAGGTTCCTCTGCTTGTCCCTTCTGACTTGCCTCATCCTGTAATTCACCTTGTAGAAAGAGGAATGAAGACTTCACTTTCCATGCTGTCAAGTACTTTAGAAGTCATAAAATATAAACAAACACATCTAATGAATGTCTTGCAGCCCCAATATTCTTCTGTCCAGTTGGCTCTGTATATATAAATTTCATAATACAGATAAAGGGTAATTGTTCCAACATTAAGTTTAAAGACAGTAAACTTTATTTGAACATCCAGATTACAACTGTATGTGATCTGATCAGACCAATTACAGAGTGGCAGTTAAAAACTAAATCAGGAGACTTCCACTTCTGGGAAGATGGAGTAGATTTTCTCTTCTCTATTCCTATATCTTTTGGTTTGTTAAGCTTTCGGAATGGAATATATCAGAAATGGACTGGCTTTTACTATGAGAATTTATTAACTTACAATTTACAGTTCTTAGGCTGTGAAAATGTTCCAATTAAGGCATCAACAGAATGAAACCTGGACTCTGAAGACAGATTCCTGGCACCCAGGGCACCCGTGCCACCTGAGAAGGCACACGGTCAGTGTTTGCTGGTCTTTCGCTCCTGGGTCTCATTGCTTTCAGCATCTGGTTCCATTGGCTTCCTCTGTGGATTCTCTCCTAGCTTCTCGGGGCTTTTCTCTCTAAACTCTCTTGCTTTTTTGTCCTTTATCCTCTCATAAAGGACTCCAGTAAAAGGATTAAGACCCACCTTCAATGGGGTGGGTCACATCTCAATCGAAACAGCCTGACTAGAAAGCCCCACCCACCATAGATCTGTACCCACAGGAATGGATGAAAAGAAAATAGCCTCTTCTGGGGTACAGAATAGCTCCAAACTACCACACTACCATTATGTAAACTAAAATACCTGGATATTAGAAATAAAAACATAAGAAGACGCTGACAGATGGAAGGTGAGGCAGGCTGGCTAGAGACCTTAGGATCTGAGGAATGACAGGTGGTGAGTTTCTTGGGTTTAGTTGTTGTTGTTGTTTTGTTTTGTTTTGTTTTTTCCTTCTATATCCCAGACTGGGAGCTGAAGAAACTGGCAACTGGAAATGCCTATGGGTGCAGACCCGAAAAGCCCCAACAAAAGCCTGCTCTTTCTAGCCAAAGGGCCAGGAAAGGATCAGCCTGGCAAAACAGAAAACTTTTGACAATAGCCACTTTACTCTAGCCAAACACCACACACAAAAACATGCAGCCCACTCCCAACAGCAAAGGGCAAGTTAGGGAGCCTAGATGTCCACCCTCATGAGGCTGTAAAGAGGTGTACCAAGTCCCCTTAGGGAGGTGTCAGAGAAGGCCAAGTAGGTGCTCGGACATTCACCCCCAGTGGTTATGAGCTCCCCCCACCCCAGCCTTCAGTGGAGACCATATGGGCAGCCGACTACTACCCCCCACTCAGCAGTAGGTTGGTACCAGAGGGGGCCTAGTGGAGGATCATGACTTTCGCCACTGCCAGGTGGTAACAAGGCCTCCCCTACCACAGTGTCAGCGAAGATCACATGGGAAAATGGAGCGCCTATCCCCACCCTCCAGCAACAAGAAGTCCCATCTCAGCTGTCAGCAGAGGCTGAGTAAATAATACGGACTTCTTCCTCCCCTTGACAGTAACAGGATGTTGCCACCCTCTTCCCCTGCCATAGAGGTGCCAGAGAAAGCCAGCATCAACACAAAATTTAAATAGAAACCAAAGTCTCATAATAGAATACGAAATGTACAGGTTTCAATGTAAAAATCATTTTTTTAATGTTTGTCATACCAAGAACCTGGAAGATCTCAAACAAGAAAATAAAAATATGCCAACACTGAGAAAAGATGTTACGATTATCTGAAAAGTATTTCGAAGCACTGATGACAAAAATACTTCAACAAGCGATTACAATCATGCTTGAAACAAATGAAAAAATAAAATAAAAATAGAGGAGAACTTCCTCAACTTGATAAAAAGCATCCACAAACTATATAGCTAATGTTGTACTGAATGGTGAAAGACAATGTTTTCCCCCTAAGAACTAGAAAAAGAAAGAATTTCACTCTTGCCACTTTTATTCAAAACAGTGCTGGAAGTTATAGCCAATGCAATAAAACAAGAAAAGGAAATAAAAGACGTATAGATCAGGCGGGAAGAAAAAACTCTTCTTGCAAATGACATGATTGTTGATGTAGAAAATCTCAAGGAATTTACCAAAAAAAAATCTTTCTAAAACTAATCTGTTCTCTCAGCAAGGTTGCAGGATATAAGCATAAAAAATCAATTGTGTTTCTATATGCTAGCAATGAACATATGAACAATGAAATTTAAAATACAATACCATTTACAAACACTCAAAAAAAAAGAAAAAGAGAAATTCTTAGAGGTAAGTCTAACAAAATGTGTATGAGACTTGCATGATGAAAACTTTGAAATATTGATAAAAGAAACAAAAGGAGATATAAATGAATGGTGAGACATACCATGTTTGGAATGGAAAACTCAGTATAGAAAAGATGTCAATTATCCCTAAATTGATGTACAGATTTAACATGATACTTATCAAAGTCTCAGCAAGATTTTTTTTTAGTATAGACAAATTTAGTCTAAAATTTATATGGAAAGCCAAGGAAACTAAAATAACTAAAACAATTTAAAAAAAAGAAAAGAAAAATGTGGAAGGAATCAGTCTACCCAATTTTAAGATTTATTCTATAGCTACTGTAATCAAGATTGTGGGTTATTGGTAGAGAGATAGACACATTGATCAATGGAACAGGAGAGATTCCAGAAATAGACTCACACAAATATGCCCAACTGATTTTTCACAAAGGTGCAAAAACAATTCAATAGAGTAAAAGATAACCTTTTCAATGAATGGTGCTGATGCAATTGGGTATCCTGGGCAAAAAAAAAAAAAAAAAAAGATAAGGAGGAGGAGGAAACTGGAGAAGAAAGAAAAGAACCCCAACCTAAATCTCACACTTTATACAAAAATTAGCACAAAATGGATCAACAGACTTAAATGTCAAACATGAAGGTATAAAACATTTAAGAAAAAGATATAGGAAACAACCTTCAAGATCTAGGACCAGACAAAGCATTTCTAGAATTGACCCCCAAAGCATGATTCATAAAAGGAAAAATTTACATATTAGACTTCATCAAAATTAAAAACTTTTGCTTAGTTGAAGACCATACTCAGAGGAACAAAGACAAACCACAGACTGGAGAAGACATTTGCAAACCACATAACCTGACATGGCACTAGTATCTAACATATATGAAGAACTCTCAAAATTCAACAATAAGAGAACAAACAAGCCAATTAGGATATGAATTAAAGAAATGAAGAGTCATTTCATTAAAGAAAGATATACAGATGGCAAATTAAAATAAGATGTTCGACATCATTAGCCATTAGAAAAATGCCAATTAAAATCACAATGAAATACCACTAGACATCTATCATAATGGCTAAAATTAAAAATAGTAACAACAAAAAATGCTGACAAGAATGCAGGGAAACTGGATCACTCATACATTGCTGATGGGAAAATACAGAACACAGTTTGGCAATTTCTTAACCAACTAACCATGAAATTACCATATGATGCAACAATCGCACTCCTGGACATTTATATCAGAGAAATGAAGACATGCTCAAACAAAATTTCAATGCAAATCTTTATAGCAGCTTTATTCATAATAGCAAAACCTGGAAATAACCCAGATGTCCTTCAATGGACAAATGGTTAATAGACTGTAGTACATTCATACCAAGGGACGCTACTCATCAATAGAAAAAGATCAAACTATTGATACTTGCATCCATGATACATACATCCAGAGAATTATGCTGAATGAAAAAAATTCAATCCCAAAAGTTTGCAAACTATATGATCCCTTTTATATAACATTCTTGAAATGATAACATTATAGAAATAGAGAGCATATGAGTGGTTTTCAGGAGTTAAGGAGGGAGTGAGAGCTTGAAGGAAGTGGGTGTGGCTACAAAAAGGTAAAATGAGGAATCTTTGAGGTGATGGAAATGTTCTTCACTGTATCAATGTCACTATCTTAGTTGTGATATTGTACCATAGTTTTGCAAGGTGTTACCTTTGGAGAAACTGTAAAAGTACATGGAGTCTGTGCTGGTTTGAATCTACTGTGTACCCCAGAAAAGCCATATTTTAATCCTGATCCTATCTTGTGGGGGCAGCCATTTCTTTTAATCTTTTTTTTTTTTTTTTTTACATGGGCAGGCACCAGGAGTCGAACCCGGGTCGTCTGGCATCGCAGGCAAGCATTCCTACCTGCTGAGCCACCGTGGCCCCATTTCTTTTAATCTTAATTCAATACTGTAAGGTGGGAGCTTTTGATTAGATTATGTCCATGGAGATGTGGGCCGTCCAATTGTGGATGTGACATGACTCCACCCATGCAAGGTGTGTCTTGATTAGTTTACTGGAGTCCTTTAAAAGGGAAACATTTTGAAGAAACTTCAGAGCAGGTGTAGACACTTGAAGAACAATTTCTTTAAAGCTGACAGAGCCAGCATGAGGCCCAGGCATTTGGAGATGCATGGCCCAGCAGACATTGCCATGTGCCTTCCCATAAGATGCCAAGAAAGCCAGAACCCAGAGTTGTGCCCTGGAGGAGCTAAGAGGGAAGGCCTCCAGATGCCAAGTGAGGAACCCCCATAGGAAACAGAGGCTGAAAGCAACAGAGTCCAGGAGAAGGGACTAGCAGATGCCAGCCATATGACTTCCAAGCTGCAGAGGTGTTCTGAATGCCGTCAGCCTTTCTTGAGTGAAGGTAACATCTTGTTGGTACCTTAGTTTGGATGCTTTTCTCAGCACTAGAACTGGAAACTTGTAACTTATTGAATTCCCTTTTTAAAGCCATTCCATTTCTTGTATATTGCTTTCTGGCAGCATTAGCAAACAAATACAGTCTCTCTGTATTATTTCTTACTTGCAATTGCATGCCAATCTACAATGATCTCAAAATTCACAGTTTATAAAATCAAATTATAAAGTTCCCACTTGGGGAATTCCTGATATTCTTGCAAGCATTAGGGACTACCAATTTAATAAGCCAACCTCTTGACCTTATGAAGCTTTTTCCTGCAAGGAAAAACTAAACCTACTTCTAATTATGCCTAAGAGTCACCCCTAGAGAACCTCTTTTGTTGCTCAATGTGGCCTCTCCTTCTAAACCAACTCTGCAAATAAGCTCATTGTCCTGCCGTCTATGTGGGACATGACTCCCAGGGATGACCCTGGCCCTGGCATCGTGGGATTGAGAAAGCCTTCTTGACAAAAAAGGGGAGAAGAAAGGAAGCAAAATAAAATTTCAGTGGCTAAGAGATTCCAAATACTTGAGAGGTCATTCTGGAGGTTATTCTTATGCATTCTATAGAAATTCATTTTTAGTTTCCAGTGTATTCGAATAGCTAGAAAGAAATACCTGAAATTGTTGAACAGTAATCCAGTTGATTCTTGAAGATGATTGTATTATTATGCCTCTGTGTGACCATGTGATTGTGAAAGCCTTGTGACTGACACTCCCTCTATCCAGTACATGGACAGATGGGTAAGAAAATAAAGACAAAAAATAAGCAAATAATGGGGAGGGGGAGATACTGGGTATGGGATGTTTGGAGTGTTTTTTTAATTTTAATTTTAATTTTTTAATTTAGTTTAATTTTTCTAGAATTGACTGTGGTGATGAATGCACAATTATATGATGATACGGTGAGCTGTTGATTGTATACTTTAGATGTTTATATGGTATGTGACTATATCTCAATAAAATTGTATTAAAAAATTAAATTAGAGAAACTTCCAGGAAGATGTCAGAATGAAGTGGATTGAAATCACTCCTGCTTCATGGAACAAGATAGAGAATGGGGAGAAAATGACCAGACAGCGATCCTGAGGTATGAGTAATTGTGCTGGTTTGAAAGGAAGTATGCCCCCTAAGAAAAGCCATGTTTTAATATAAATCCCATTTCGTAAAGGTAGAATAGTCTTGATTCAATACCGTATGTTTGAAACTGTAATGAGATCATCTCCCTGGGTGATGTGATTTAGTCAAGAATGGCTGTTAAACTGGATTAGGGGATGACATGTCTCCACCCATTTGAGTGGGTCTTGATTAGTTTCTGAAGTCCTATAAAAGAGGAAATATTTTTGGAGAATGAGAGATTCAGAGAGAGTGACACTACGAAGCAGAGAGTCCACCAGCCAGTGACCTTTGGAGATAAAGAAGGAAGATGCCTCCTGGGGAGCTTCGCAAAACAGGAAGCCAGGAGAAGATGCTAGTAGATGATGCCGTATTCGCCATGTGCCCTTCCAGCTGAGAGAGAAGCCCTGACTGTGTTCACCATGTGCCTTCTCACTTGAGAGAGAAACCCTGAACTTCTTCGGCCTTCTTGAACCAAGGTATCTTTCCCTGAATGCCTTTGATTGGACATTTCTATAGACTTGTTTTAATTGGGACATTGTCTCGGCCTTAGAACTGTAAACTAGCAACTCATTAAATTCCCCTTGTTAAAAGCCATCCCGTTTCTGGTATATTGCATTCCGGCAGCTGGCAAACTAGAACAGTAATCAAACAGGGTCTCTAGGGAGTTTGGGGGGTAAAGAGTTGGGGGGATGAGGACAAGGAGAGTGGGGTGGGTCAGATGATCATAATCCCCAATGGGGGTGGTGAAGGGAGGTGCGAGCCAAAGGAACTGATCATCCCTCTGCTCCAGCCTGCCCCAGCTGCTGACTGAGGAGACCTCCCCATGTGGGTCATAGTTGACAGCACCCGTGGGGACCCTGGAGACATACCGATTGTCTACCGCAGGGGGCCTGCCGGGTTCTGGGAGGGATGACTCAGCAAGGTGCTGGAATAGCTGGCCCTGCAGGCACCGTGTCTGGTAGACCCTCTGGACCCTGGCCAATACAGATCAGCTGATGCACCAGGCACTGGTTGGGTCCCCAGTCCCGCCAGTGGGGACTGGCAGTTTGGCCACTGTGGGCCAGGAGCAGCCACCCTGTCTGCCATGCACACCATCCTCAAGCCAGTGCAGGCTAGGAGGGATGGGTGAGGGGAGGAGGAGCCTCAGGGGTCCCTACCTGCTGAGGATAAGGGGTAAGTGCAAGCAGGCTAACTCCCTATCTGCCTAGGTTTTTATTTTTTTTCTAATATTTTTTTCTTTTTTCCCCTTTGTTTAAATATTTTTTCTCTATTTTTTATTAGTAGGATTATTGTTTTTTCATTATTTTTTGTTTTTATAGATATTTTATATTTTTATTGATTATTTTTTCTTATTTTATATACTATTTTTTATTATTCTACTTTACTTTATTATTATCATTATTATTATTATTATTGTCTTCTTAAATTTTCTCTCCCTTTGGTGGGCACCAGTCTCAGTTCACTCCCAATGGATCTTGAGGAGTCTCCTTCTGACTCTGGAGCTTACTAGTATTGACGTGTATTTTGGTGTTGCTCTTGTTCCATATTTTTATTATATTCTTATTTTATTTTATTATTACTATCTTTTTTCCTTTCTTGGGGGGGGGGATGGCACAGGGTTCATGGTCCAGGGGTCAAGCGTGGGTCTCCTGCATGGTGGTGCCCATGCTACCAGTGAAGTGCCTATCCATCCCAGACTACCTTCTAATAGACCGTCAAGTTGAATTATGGATCCATAACTTGATTTAGCAGGGAATAATTGACAAACTAAGTGCAAAAGAAAACCTGCAATGCAAAACCAGTGAATACAAAACTTTAGATGAGTAAAGGAAACCAACTTGCAAAATAACCATATTAAGATAATCAAATGCCCCAAACACAACAGAAAACCACAAAGTGAAGATCCAAACAGAAATGGCCCAGCCAAACAACCAAATCAAAATTCCAGAAGGGACACAGTATATGAAACAGATACTCAAAGATATTTATAAAGAAATAAAGGCAACCAGGAAGACATGAGAATAGCATAAACAAGAATTAACAAGATTAAATAGAAAAGTGGCAGATCTCACAGAAATGAAAGATACAATAGACCAAATTAGAAATATGCTAGGGGCACACAATAGCAGGTTCAGAGAAACAGAAGGAAGAATAAATGAGCTAGAAGACAGAACAATTGAACTAGAGTGCACAAAATAACAAATGGCAAGAAAGATGAAAAAAATGCAACTGGATCTTAGGTAAATGATAGACAACAAGAAACACATAAATATAAAAATCATTGATATTCCAGAAGGAGAAGAGAAGAATAAAGGGCTGGAAAAGTTAGTTGAAGATATAATTGGGGAAAACTTCTCAACCCTCATAAAAGACATAAATATGCAAATTAAAGAGGCCCAACAAATTCCAAATAGAATAAATCTGAATAGGCCTACATGAAGACACATACTAATCAAACTGTCAAATGTTGAAGAGAAATAGAAAGTCCTAAAAACAACAAAAGAAAAGTGATCTACGACATACAAGGGAAAACACATAAGACTGACTTCAGACTGCTCAACAGACACCATGGAAGCAAGAAGGCAATGGTATGATTTATTTAATGGTATGATATATTTCTCAGGAATGAGAAAGGCTTTCAGCCAAGAATTCTTTATCCAGCCAAATTATCCTTCAAAATTGAGGGAGTGATTAAAATCTTCAAAGGCAAAGATTTAGAGAACTAGTCAACAAGAAACCTGCCCTACAAGAAATATTAAACGGAGTCCTACAACTGAACTTAAAAGACAGGAAAGGGAGGTCTGGAGGAGAGCAGGGAATTGAAGAATAGGAGTAATGGTAATTTAAAGGATAAAAAGAAAGAGAAGGAAAAGAATGTATAGATCTGACAAATAAAAACTAAAGGATAAGGTGGTAGAGTCAAGAACTACTTTTACAGTAATTACTTTGAATATTAATGGACTAACCAATTAAAGATACAGACTTGCAGAAGGTATTTAAAAACATAATCCATCTATATACTGTTTATAAGAGACACACCTTAGACTCAAGGACACAATTAGATTGAAAGTGAAGGGATGGAAAAAGATGTTCTATGCAAGCTGTAACCAAAAGACAGCAAGAGTTGCTATACTAATATCAGAGAAAATAGACTTTAAATGTAAAGATGTCATAAGAAACAAAGAAGGACAATACATACTAATAAAAGGAACAATTCACCAAGAGAAAATAACCATCAGAACGTTTATGTTTCCAATCAAGAAGTTCCAAAGTACATGAGGCAAACATTAGCAAAACTGAAGGAAGCTATAGACACATCAGCAGTAATGGTGGGAGACTTCAGTGTACAACTCTCCATTATAGATAGAACAACCAGTCAGAAGATCAACAAGTAAATAGAGAACCTAAACAATGGGATAAAAGAATTAGACCTAATAGACATATATAGATCATTACACCCCAAAACACCAGGATATACGTTCTTCTCTAGCACATATGAAACACTCTCCAGGGTAGATCATATGCTGGAACACAAACTGAGCCCTTATAAATTTAATAAGGTTGAAATTATCCAAAGCACTTTCTCTGACCACAACAGAATAAAGCTGGAAATTGAAATCACCAAAGAACCAGAGCTTTCACAAATATATGGAGATTAAATATCATACTCTTAAATAATCAGTAGGTCAAGGAAGACATTCCTACAGAAGTCAGTAATATTATGGAGATGAATGATAATGAGAACACAACATATTGAACCTTATGGAATGCAGCAAAGGTAATGCTGAGAGAGAAATTTATTGCACTAAATGCCTTATTAAAAAACAAGAATGAGGGCAGTGCAATGGTGGCTCAGAGGCAAATTTCTCACCTGCCGTGCCGGAGACCTGGTTTCGATTCCTGGTGCCTGTCCATGCAAAACAAAACAAAACAAAACAAAAAAGCAAAAACAAAATTGAGCAAAACTTAAGGATTTAACTGCTCACCTGGAGAATTTAGAGAAAGAACAGCAAATTAACTCCAAAGCATATAAAATAAGAGAAACAATAAAGATTAAAGCAGAAATAAGCAAACTGGAGAAGAATAAAATAATACAAACAATCAACAAAACCAAAAGTTGTTTTTTTGAGAAAATGAATATAATTGATGGACCCCTAGCTAGACTAACAAAGAAAAAAGAGAAAGGACACAAATAAGCAAAATTAGGAATAAGAGGGGGGCCGTTATCAAAGATCATTAAGAAATTTTAAAAATCATAAGACAATATTATGAACAACTATATGTCAACAAACTAGACAACTTGGATGAAATGCACAAATTCCTAGAAATGCAAGAATTACCTACACTAACTCAAGAAGAAATAGAAGAGCTCAACAAACCAATTACAAGTAAAGAGATTCAATCAGTCATCAAAAATCTTCCCCCAAAGAAAGGCCCAGGAGCAAATGTCTTCACAAGCGAATTTTATTAAACATTCCAAAAAGAACTAACACCAATCCTGCTCAAACTCTTCTAAAAAATTGAGGAAAAAGGAACATTACCCAACTCATTTTATGAAACTGTTCCAGTTTGAAAGTATTATGTACCCCCAGAAAAGCCATAGTTTAATTCTGACTCAATTGTGTGGGTGCAGCCATTTCTTTTAATCCTAATTCAATATTGTAGGGCAGAAACTTTTTATTATACTATCTCCACGGATATGTGAAGCACTCAATTGTGAGTTTGACATTCTGATTAGATGGAGATGTGATTCCATCCATTCCGGGTGGGTCTTGATTAGTTTACTGGAATTATTTAAAAGAGAAAACATTTTGGAGAGAGCCAAAAAGGACAGAAATGACCGAACCAACAAAAACTTCAGAGCAGAGCTGACACAGATGCCAATACTTGGAGAATAGAGACATGGGTGTTTGGAGATGCTTGGAGCCTGGCAGATGTCACCAAGAGATGTTAAGCAAGCTAGAACCTGGAGAGAGCCAAGGGAAGCCAAAAGATGAATGCCAGCCCTGGAGAAGCAAAGTGAGGAACCTCCATAGGAACAGAGGCTGAAAGCAACAGAGGAACAAGGGGCCAGCAGATGCCAGCCATATGGCTACCCAGTGATAGAGGCGTTCCTGACCCATGGCCCTTCTTGAATTAAGGTATCTTTCCTTAGATGCCTTAGTTTGGACATTTTTATAGGTTTAGAGCTGTAAACTTGTAACTTATTAAATTTCCCTTTTAAAAGCCATTCTATTTCTGGTATATTGCATTCCAGCAGCTTACAAACCAACACAGAAGCTAACATTACTCTAACAACAAAATTGGATAAAAACACTACAGGAAAGGAAAACTACAGACCAATATCCCTAAGGAACATAGCTGCAAACATTTTTAACAAAATTACTAGTAAATCGAATCCAACAACACATTAAAAGATTTATACATCAAGACCAAATGGGACTTATATCAGGAATGCAAGGGTGGTTCTACATAAGAAAATCAATCAATGTAATGCAGCACATAAACAAAGCATAAGGGAAAAATCACATGATCATATCAATTGATGCTGAAAAATATTTGACAAAATCCAGCATCCTTTCCTGATAAAAACACTTCAAAAGTTAGGAATCAAAAGAAACTTTCTCAATATCATGAAGCACATATAGGAAAAACCCACAGCCAGCATCATACTTAGCGGTGAGAGACTGAAAGCATTCCCCCAAAGATTGGGAATGGGACAAGGATGCCCACTGTCACTACTGTTACTCAGCATTGTATTACAAGTCCTAGCTGGCGTGATCAAACAGAAAAAAAGAGATAAAAAGCATCCAAACAGGAAAGGAAGAAGAAAAACTTTCATTTGCATATGACATGATCTTATACTTTAGAAAACCCTGAGAAATCAATGGCAAAGATACTTGAGCTAATAAACAAATTCGCCAAAGTGGCAGGATACAAGATTAATGTATAAAAATGAGTAATGTTTCTATACACAAGTAATGACCTGAGAAGACAATTAAGGAAAACTTCCATTCAAAATAGCAGCCAAAAAAAATTAGGTATCTAGGAATAAGCCTAACCAGGATTGTCAAGGACTTATTCACAAAAAATTATTTTATATTGCCAAAAGAAATTTTAAAAGACCTAAGTAAATGGAAAGATATCCCATACTCATAGATAGAAAGGTTGTTAAGATGTAAATTCCTCAAACTGATCAAAAAATTTAGTGCTATACCAGTAAAAATCCCAACAACTTACTTTGAAGACTTGGAAAAGTTGGTTATCAAGTTTATATGGCGGGGGAAGAAAACCTAAATAGCTAAAGATATCCTAAAAAAGAAGAGTGAAGTGGGAGGACTATCACTTCCTGATTTCAAAACTTATCATAAAACCAAAGTGGTCAAAAGAGCATGGTACTGGTACAAAGACAGAAGTATCAACCAATGGGATAGAATCAAGAGTGCAGAGATTGACCACCAAATTTATGGATATTTAATCCTCAATAAGGCCACCAAATTCACTGAACTGGTATAGAATAGTCTTTTCAATAAATGGGCATGGGAGAACTGGATATTAATAGCCAAAAGAATGAAAGAAGAGTCCTACCTTATACCCTATACAAAAAATTAATTCAAAATGAATTAAAAACCTAAATGTAAGAGCCAATACCATAAAACTTCTAGAAGAAAATACAAGAAACATCTTCAAGATCTAGTAATAGAAGGTATCTTCTTAAACTTTTCACCGAAAACACAAGCAGTGAAAGAAAAAATAGACAAATAGGAAAGCCTTAAGATCAAGAGCTTCTGTGTCTCAGAGAAATTTGTTTAAAAGGTGAAGAGGCAGCCAGCTCAGCAGGAAAAAATATTTGGAAGCCACATATTGGATAAAGACTTGATACCCTGTAGACATAGGAAATTATACAGCTCAACAACAAAAGAACAAACAACCCAATTATAAAATGGGCAGAGGATATAAATAGACACTTTTCTGAAGAGCAAATACAGATGGCTAAAAAACACATGAAGAAATGCTCATTTTCATTAGCTATAAGGGAAATGCAAATTAAGATGACATTGAGATATCACCTCGCACCATAAAAATGGCTGCTATTAAACAAAGAGAAAACTACAAATGTTGGAGAGGTTGCGGGCAAATTGGAACACTTATTCACTGTTGGTGGGAATGTATGCATAATGGTGCAGCTGCTGTGGAAGACATTTTGGCAATATCTCAGAAAACTAAATAGTTTTAGTTTGCCCTATGACCTGGCAATGTCAATACTCAGTATACCCAGAAGAGTTGAGGGCAGTGACACGAAGAGACATTTGCACACAATTCACAGAGGCACTATCCACAATTTCCAAAAGATGGAAATAATGCAAGTGTCCATCAACAGACAAGTGGATAAACAAAATGTGATTTATACATATGATGGAATATTATGTAGCAGTAAGAAGAAATGATGTCATGAAATATATGACAATGTGGATGAACCTTGAGGACATAATGCTGAGTGAAATAAATCAGACACGAAAGGACAGATACTGTATGATTTCATTATTATGGCTCCAATAAAGGTAATCTTGGAAATTACACTGTAGAATAAAGCAGACCTAGAGGTACACAGAAGCTAGAGACAGAGGAAAGGTTACCCAAAGTGGTTGAATCTAAATGTAAGGGAACAGATAGAAGTGATAACTAGTTAGTGGGTTATTAAGTAACATAGCCATATTGAAGGGGAATATGATTAAAAAGGGATGTATAGTGCATATATCCCACTGATTAAATCTACAACTATAAATAAGTTCTCACATGAACTATTTCAGTGGTTCCATAGCAGATAAGAGTCAATAGGAGAGGGATTGGGGAGTCGGGGATAAAAATGTATGCTATGGCCAGTGGTTAACAGGAAGACATCAATAGTACCAGAGCCCTACCAGAGGCAATCAAATGGGGGGAGAGGACAAGTGATAAGAGGTAGTTTTGACTTGATAGTCGGTCACATTATGTTTGCCAGTTCTTTGACATTATGGACCAAGGAAAACTGCCTAAAGTTGAGAGTGCTTCTGGTTGCATAACCAAAGGAAGCTATTGTAAAGCATGTTTGTTTGTTTGTTTGTTTTGCATGGGCAGGCACTGGGAAACGAACCCAGGTCTCTGGCATGGCAGGCAAGATCCCTGCCTGCTGACCCACCGGTGCCCTCCTGGTTTGTTTATTTTTATATTATCTATGATGCCCAATAGATGGAGGGAGCCTAACCATGCAGTGACTGAGAAGTACAATGGAGAACAGCGATACATATACATGATGACATTCGGTGCAGCTGCAAAAAGGAGGGAAGCTGAGGGGCACACAATGAACTGAGTAAACCTTGAGTGTATTGGCTGTGCAAAATAAGCCAGAAACAAAAGAGCAAATATGCTAAGGTCCCTCTCAGAAAATACTTACAAAAAAAAAAAGGGGGGGAGCCTAGATTGTGGTCCCTTATAGCAGCCACATTTGGTCTGAAGTTGTGCATGTAGTTCTGGATTCTGAGACACTGAGTTCCATGTGTATCAGCTGGTATTTCCCTGGAACTTCTGAGTAGCTCTGGGACACCAAGGTCCCATAAATGGGGTGCAGCAGACCTGAGAGTCAGCAGAGCTGTATATAATAACAGTTACAGTAACCAAAGAAGACATCAGCCCTCAACTGGAGTTTAAAACAAAGCCAATCTGGCTGGGTCTAAGGTGAATTAGAATGCAGGGTAAAAGATGGCAGTGTCCGTACCTTAGACCTTTAGCTACTGTATGCAGTCAAAGGCAGAGAGGTTTATTATGTCTAGAACCTAAATTTTCTGTAACACATAATCTAAATCAACCTCTTATAATTCTCTGCAGCTTAGCATAATACCAGGATACTGCTCAGATTATGGTAGACTGATAATTAAAAAGTATTGGTAGAGTCCCTTGAGGATCTGAAAGGGGAAAAATATATATATCAAACTATTAAACTCTCCCACCTGGGAAACTCCAGGTACCCACCCAACCATTGGGGACTCCCAGGAAAATAGGCCATGCCTTGAATTTTGAGACTTACTCTTATGAAATTAATTTCTGTGGAAGAGAAGCTAAGATTACCCATAATGAGGCCTAAGAGTTGCTTCCAGGAAGCCTCTTTTTTGCTCCCATGTAGCCTCTCCCCCACTAGCCCAACTCTGCAAAGAAAACCATTGCCCTCCCCACTCTGTGGTATAAGCTCTTCCGGGTGAAAATCTCCTTGACAACCTGAGACATGACTCCCAGAGTCTGGCCCTTGCACTCTAGGATTGACAAACACCTTCCTGACCAAAATGGGGAAAAGAAGTGTAATGAAATAAGGCATCATTGGCCAAGAGAGATCAGATAGGATAAAGGGTCTGTTCTGGAGGCTGCTCTAACGCAAGTTTCAGTCAGATGGTGCCAATTGCCATGGTTTGCGAAACCCCAATCGGTATCACTCCTGTTTAGAACACCTAGGGCTCGAACTGAGACTCTATAAAGGTTTCATGCACTAGGTTTGCTTTCTTGAAACATATAATTCCCAAAGGGTACTTAGTCCTGAAACCCAGAGGGACCAGCCTCTTCAGGATTATCAAGTAATTATATCCCCTTATCCTTTAGCCTGGACACCTCAACATGAAAAAGTCAGAACAGGCATTCCCCAAAGATCTTTATAGATTGGGAGAAAGAATAAAGGAGAAGGAGGACTTATAACAGAGAAAATAGGATGTAACAAGCGAGTATGGCTGCTGAATCACTATATTAATAGTCCATTTAGCCTCCAGTGTTTAGGAGAAGCTAGAAGGAAAAAATTGAGATGTTGAAATGGTAGCCCATGACACACTCTGGCATCTGTTCTGTAACTACTGCTTGAAGTGTGCTTTGAAAATCATTGCTTGTTTCCTTCTTTGCTTTGTATATATGTTATGTTATACAATTTTTAAAAGTTAAAAAAAATAAATTAGATAGACCAGGGTATGTCTAAATGAGGGTGGTTAAACAACTAAGACATGCAGCCATTCTGCTGTATAGCTTATCACCGAAAGGACGGGGGAATTAGCCTGGAGGAGAGGAGCGTAGGGGAGACACAAGAACTACGTTCAGATATTTGATAGACTGTCAAGTGGGAAAGGGCGTAAGTGTTCTGCGGTGTCACCGAGGGCAGACAGAAGATGGGTGGATGGATGGTTGAGGCCGGAGGATTGAACCTTATAGCAGGTTGGATGCGGTGAGAACTAGAGCTGTCCAGCACAGGGGTGCTGCATCCTGAGGCAGGGAACCTCCTTTTCTGGCAGGTTCCGTCAGACACTGGGTGACCCCATCAGGACTCCTAGGCTTCCTTCCTATTCCAGGACCATAAGAGATGCTGCCCTATTTTCCACACCAGTTTTCCTCACTGGTTCTTTTCCCTCCTTTCCCAAACAAATCTGTGACTATAAACCAAGAATATCTCCATTCCTGGTCTTCAGAAGCTGGGTGCCTTCTATGAATAACCTTCTGAAACTGTCAGTTGGTGAGGGGTGGGGGGAAGGATGCTTTTTTGACCTGCCTTAAGGACCCATCACCATTCCTGATGAAATCTAAAAAATTTCCTAAACCAGAAGCTGCTTTATTTACTCCTCAAGGCTACACCCAAACTCTCATCATCACCACAGAGAAAGAGAGGTGGTAGCTTTAGGAGTAAACTATGAAGAGCCTACGAAAACTCTTCATATTAAGTAGAGTTTATTTACTTATTAAATATAAAGAAATAAGCCAAAAATGTTAAGGAGAATTCAACATACATTTTTATAGTGCTTTTCTATGGTCATGTTTATTTGCTTATTTAAAGTGCACAATAATCCTGTGAGCCCAGAAGTGCTGGGATCTACCCTTGACAGATGAGACTGAGGTGCAACAGTTTTCCAGATCACAGAAAGAGTAAAAGAGCAGGTCTCGAACTCTTCAGACTGCAATGCCCGTTCTTCATATGCTAAACCCTACTGCTTCCAACACATGGTTCTGCCTCCTGGGTATCAAGATGTTCTTTCCCTCTCCTCGTCTTGGCTGCACTCTCTCTTCTTTGACCCACACACCCTGTCATCCTACTTTCATCAGTGTGATGCCATCTATATCTTGGCACTTAAATATTATGTTCACACTTATTTGTTACTCATCAAGTTATGAAAGAGTGGCAGGATCTTCAGTCTCTACTATGATGCTTACAGCTGATCTTCTCTCCTGTCTTAGTCCAAAATAATTCCCTTTGAGGCGCAAGCTGAAACAAGAGGCCAATGTGTTAGCCTCTAGTGGCATCTCTGCATGTTTCATACCCAGTTTGGCAGGAAGACCAAAACCAGGGAGAACTTAGTGTCAGAGAATTGGCAGGCAAGCAATGATTCCAGGAGTCCAATTGGGAAATTCCAAGAGTCAATGAGATCCATGAGTGGATGTCATGACATATGAACCATGGGCTGAGAAATCGGGAAAGCAGATGATGTTACAAGAGTAAGCCTAAAGGAAGTAAGTACTCTCCTGGTTTGTCTGGCAAAGGGAAGTTTTTAAAGGGCCAGGTGTGACTGTCTCCTTTCGCTTCACTATGTCTTAAAGGCACCACCTGCCATCTGGCAGATGACTGACTCAGCAGCCTGGGAATTTGCAGGGGGCAGCCTGCCTCAGGCATAGCCATATTGACTGGAGCCAAGGCATCTCACACAACAGTGATAGGTTAAACCCAACAGATGTCTTCACACCCAAAATCAGAGAAAGTCAGGATGGGAGAGGAATAATTGACAGTGTTCCTGATCAAAACAGACACCTCGTCACAGCCCATTTAGTAGAAGATACGTGGAAAACAAAAACTGAATTCTCCATCCAGCCTGCAGTACCAAATAAATCATTGCCAAGAAGAAAGCATTTAATAAATTACCCCCTTACATTTTGTCTGTGGAAGGTGCTATATGGAGCAGCAGTCTCACCCTCAAGACAGCATCCTAACTCCCAAGTTCACAGTGCCATGCAAACAAGCCTATGTGGACAAACAGGCACTGCCTGCCCATCCAAAAAATATTTCTTGAACATGCCTATAATGTACCAGCAACCAAGGTAGGCTCTGTCATTATGACAAAGCTTTCCTTCAAAGTCCCCACAACAAGTTCACATACATAATCAAATTTGATACTCATAAAGCCATGTGACAAATACGGGCAGGTGTTGTTATCCCAACTTTGCAGATGAATAAACTGAGTTTCACCAAGACTGGGTGAATGCAAGGCCATATGACTAATAATCAGTACAGGTCTATGACCACCTGAACTTTTCTACATTAGGAAAGAATCTCAGGAAATAGAAAACTTGGAACATCTTGAGATGGAAGTCTCCTAATTTGCATCATTTTTACTTAGGCTTAATAGTTTTAGATGTCATCCAATCACTGCTTGTCTTCATGCACTTTGATATCTTTGTATTCTTTCCTACATTTGCCAAAAGCTTGGTCCTCAACCTTTTCGCTCACTGTACCTAATATTTCCTTGTTTTCTGTCTACTAGACTTTTTAGTGGAAGAGTAATGCATCAGTAAGGATATGTTCAGTTTTAAGCAATAGAAAACCCAATTAAAGGTGACATAAATAGTAAAGATACTTCACTATCTTACATACCAAGAGGTGTGAAAGTAAGCAATTCTGCACTTAGTCCTTCAGCTCAAGATTGTCATGAAAGAACCAAGATTTTTCTTTTCACTCTACCATCCTTAGATTCATCACCTCATGGCTATAAAATGACTGCCACAGCTCCAACACCATATCCTTCAGGACTGTGTTCAAAGCAGGAAGTAAAGGGAAGAAGCATGTAAGAGTTTTTAATGTGTGCCCCTCTTCTTATTCAGGACGTAAACATCTTTTCCAGAAGCCTTCTGACAGACTTTCATCTCATATACAGTCAGTAGATCCAGATCACAGGGCCACCCCAAGATCAAGGGTGGCTGAGAAGGCAAATATCTGGTAGTTTTGACTTTTATAATGTGAGGAAAAAGAGTTGGGGGGTGGCTATCAGGTAAGTTTCTATGTTCTGATTATGTCAGATCTGAAAACTGATTCCTCGTGAGCAGAAATATGCATTCTGTGCCACTTCCTATGAGATGCTGTATTAGTTTCTATTGCTGCATAATAAATTAGCACAAACCTAGTGACTTGAGACAAAACCCGCTTATGATCTCACAGTTCTGCAAATCAAAAGTCTGAGTGGCGTTGGCTGGGTTCTCTGCTTTGCAGCCTACAAGGTCAAAAATAAGGGAACCAGCTGTGTTGGTCTCTTATCTGAAGTCCCTGGGAAAAGATCCTCCTCCAAGCTCATTCAGGTCGTTCACAGAATTCAATCCCTTGTGGTTGTAGGACTGAGGCCCTATCTCCTTACTGAATGCTGGCCAAGGACCACTTTCAACTCCTGGTGGACAAGATGATCCATCTTCAAAGCCAGCATAGTGTATTGAATCCTACTCGTGCTTCAAATTGCTCTGATTTCTTTAGTGTCTTGCAGCAGAAAAATCTTTGCTTTTAGGGGACTGATGTGATTAGATTAGTCCTAACCAGATAATCTGTCTTTTGCCATAATCACAGAGTAACACCAAGGAGTGAAGGTCATGGGAGCCATCTTGAAATTCTATAGCCAATTGCCATTAAAAAAAAAAAATCAGGATTTGTTCTCAGAGTTCAAGATAGGTCACCCTTCCCTGAGTTAAGAGAGAGGCAGAAGCAAAAAATAAAAGGAGGAACTGGACTGGCTGCAGAGGGAGCAACCAAGAGTATCTCCTTTGATTAACTTCTTTTCTGTGGCTCTGAGCTATTAACCCTAATTCAGTTCAACAGTGGACAATATCTAGTGGGTGGACATTGTTTTTCCAGGAAAACATAATATATAGGAACCATTGATCAGGAGAAGGACTCCTGCTTCATTTCACTTTCCCTCCCTCTTCCTCTGCCTCTACCACCCACCGTTTCCTCAGCCAGCACTGTGTTCCCCATGCAGAGCCATGGAGAGTGCTGACTGACAGGCAGTTTGATAGGGTTTTCTTTTTAAAGTTTTTAGTGTGGCTAGATTTCTCATGTTGATTTTTCACTGATTTTTTTTTTTTTTTCTATTAGGTAGGAAAGAAGGACAAGGATTTAGGAGAGGAAGCTCAGGCTCAGAGTTTACCCAGAGCTGGTTCTAACGCTGCCCACAGTGATTACAGTGAGGCTTTGCAGGGTTTTGTGTGTTTTTTTTAGTGAGAAATCGCATGCCCTCTCCTATACGGGGGGCACCTAAACTACTGGATCTTTCAATATGTTGTTTTCTGTTTCATGGCCTCAAACCAGACTCAGGCTAGCTGTGTTCTTTTATTTCAATTAGTGTTCCCTGCTTTACGATATCTATTAGATTTAACCTTTTTTTTTCTTCCACCAAAAGGTCTAAAAGCTCAGGCCGGATGTCTCCAAGAAACTTATATGTGTTTGTACAAAGTGGTGGAAATCCTTAAGAACGACAAATCGTCAACCAAGAAGAGCTCAGTGTCATTCAGAATTCTTTACTTTTGTTGAGGCTTGTGTTTACTTTTTATTTTAAGGGTTTTCAAGTCATTCTCTCGAAGTACCTTGCCTTGCCAGGAGTTCTGTTCCTTTACTCCTATTTTCATCTCCATTCAGAAGAACCATCAATCAAGTTTCTGAAACAAGGCAGAATCTGGATAGAATCAAAAGCCACCACATCACAGCTGAAGCAAGAGAATGCAGTGGGCATTGTCATTTGTACACAGACCTTCATCTCTTTGAGAAATGCCTCTGTTTGAAATGAGAGAGACAAACAAGAGCGGTGGCTTCAAAAGCATCTAACCTCCTCTGGGTTTTTCTTGTTGAAATCCCTGTGCAGTACTGTTACTAGAAAGCAAAGAACATAAAAGGCAAATCTGAAGCAGGCTCCAGGTTTCCTATAAAAGGGACTCACAGCTGTCCTCAGCCTGGCTGTACAGCTGGACATTGGCCTTTCCTTTGGGTTTGGATTCACCAGGTTAACCTGAAAAGAGGCTGTTTCTCGTCTCTTAACGATTATGTGTACAAATTACATAAGCTTCCCTCACAAGTGCCCAGCCCAGAAGTAAGGACGGCAGGGCTATGCAGGCCATAGGGTATCCCTGCGTTAAGAGTAGAGCCACCATCGCTCGTTGCCATGGTTACAGCTTCTGGCCCAGAGAATTGGCGGGTCCTTGGTCCAACTCTTCCTCCCGACCGGCATCTCCTCTGTAGTAAGAAGCCTCCTTATTATCTGATCCATTTGGTGTTTGGCTGGAAAGTTGGAGAGCACACGGTCTTCTGCAACAACTTCATGACTGCAGACGCTCGGTGACCCTAGTGTGGATCAGGACTCAAGGCTAGTGGGGAACTAAAGCATCGTTAATGGCCCATAGAGGTGATCATCCTAACAATCTCCTTAATGGATCCCGTGCCAGTTTGAATCTGTGGTGGACCCCAGAAAAGCCACTGGGTGGGAGCATTTTGATTGTTTCCATGGTGGTGTATCTCCACCCATTGAAGGTGGACTTACTTACTGGAATCCTTTAAAAGAGGGAACATTTTGGAGAGAGTCCCTTTTGGTAGAGCCACGAGAAAGCCAGCAGATGCTGCCATGTTCACCGTGTGTCCTTCCAGCTGAGAGAGAAACGTTGAGCTTCATTGGTCTTCTTGAACCAAGGTATCTTTCCCTGGATGCCTTTGATTGGACATTTCTATAGACTTCTATGGACATTTTCTGGGCCTTAGAACTGTAAACTACCAACTTATTAAACTCCTCTTTTTAAAAGCCATTCTATTTCTGGTATATTGCACTCCAGCACCTAGCAAACTAGCACAGATCCTTACGTTCATGTTTTGCGTACAGAGGTGTACAGTGACTGCTTGGGGAGGTCAGAGCAGTGTGGGCCACGACTAGGAGCTGTGACCATAGAACATGCATTGTAAAGTATAATCTCATTCATGTTTTACACTATAGAGTTTCACCCTATTTAAATTATCTTTTTAATATGTTTTGCATTGTTTGTACCTTTAAAAAAGTACCTTAAATCCTTCTGAAGCAAGGCTAAATATAAATAAAGTATAAGTGCATTCCCTAGAAATTCATTGAATTCTTGATATTAGGAGGAAGGAAAATACACAAAGATCAATGTGCATGATGGAAAGCACCTAGAATGTATTCCGTGTAAAATCAAATGGTGTAATTTAAAGGTATACAATCTGTCGAAGGAAAAATTATATAAATATGCCTAGATTCACGAAAACTGTTATCTCTGGTACAAGGGAGGGATAAGGACATGGCATTCCTAGCCCCAGGAAGCCCCTCTTTAATGAGGGATCTGCAAAATGAGATTACTCATGCCAGAAACTTGGGCAGACCCTTCAGAAACCTGAGGTGGGCCATGCAGACATACCATACTGTCAGGGAGGTGGTTAGTGAGTGCTGGGAATCCCAGCATCTTACACACAGTAAAGACATAACAAACGCATGCCGAGTAAGGGGGTGGGGGTGGGGGTATCAGTAAAAAAAAAAAAAGAAAGAAAAAAGAAAAGAAAACCATTATGCCTGTGTTCTAAGTAAGTTCTCAGGGAATGTTCAAATCAACCCAGGTAGAAATGCTTTAGGAATACCCAGAAAATGGCCTGACATGTGAAGGACTTTGGATTCATTTTAATCCTCTCAACAACATTAAGAGGTAGATATTTTTAACTCCTATGTTTTGGAGATGAGGTTGAGGAAGGTTATGTAATTTGTGCAAGAGCACAAAACTAGAAAGTCAAAGACCCAGGAGGTAAGCCCTGGGCTGTCTGATTCTAAAATTAGACCTATTCCCTCAGTCGGCTCAGATATCTCCCAACTTTCTCTAATGTTCAGAATACTAATCCGAGTCCCCATCCTAGATCCACTGAATAAGAATCTCCAGGGAGGGACTTGGAAGTGTTATGCATAATGAGAGGCAGGTGATTCTTAATATCAGAGAAGTTTAAGGAAATCGTTCTATTACATCAGGTGGAAATGGACCCATCTCTCCCTCGAGTGATCAAATACAAGCTTTCAGAGATTTAAAGTTCCTACAACTAAGACCAAATCACATCAGTCTGGACCTTATCAAATTATAAATATTATAGAATATTTGTCCCTCGATTCAGCAATATAGCATCGTCTGTTTTGTTTCCCAGATCCTAAAATGTCAAGAACATTTTTTAAAAATTAAAAATGGGCTCTAATGTAAGCTTCAGACTTTTTAAAAATCTTTTCTCTCTGCCCACGTTTTGGTCCTGAGGCACTGAGGTGAATATGAATTCAGTTTGGTTTAGAGAGCCAATTTTTCTGGCAGTTTTAATAGCAGGGGTAGAAGGCTGCTGCAAGGACAACCAGAGGCTGATGTCAGTCACACATCTAGTTGCCCACCAGATTCGCTCTCATTGGATGAGCAAGTTACACAGTCCAGGAAGTAGAAGATCCATCATTGCTTGGCTCATTTTTCTTGGTTTCTGTTTTTCTGAGCCTGATTAGAAGAGCCAGGACGCACCCAGTACAGCCTGCAATCTCAATATCCATCACAAGAGTACGCAACCTATTTGCACAACTGAAACACTTAATTAACTAACTGAAAACAAGGCATTGACTCCTAACATGGTTGAATTAAGTCACGCTGTGAAGCTCCCCAGTGCAGCCAGGAGCCGAGACCGACAAGTTGGACTGAAACCTGAGAGCATCTAAGGGGCTTTTGGACCACTGCTTCTCAGCAGTTTTTATTGTAAGTTATTCCCATTATCTCAAAGAGAAATTTGTACGTGGCCAGAGAATATTATTATAGAGCTAATTATCCCCACTTTGAGAATAGATCTTTGTTTTAAGAAGCTTGTTTTAGAGGATGTTTGCAAGAAACTTGCTTTCAATGATATTTCCAGAGATGTTGTCTATCATAGAAAATAATGACAATTACCTTTTACAAATAATTAGTTTACTATGCTTGTGTTCTTGAATATCCTTCATCTCATTTAATCTCCACAATGACTTAGGATGTTGCTACTCTTAACTTCTACGGTTTTGAAGAGGAGGAAATCCAGAGTTTCCTCACAGAGTAATTCAGTAACTTGCAGAAGTCAGAGCCAGAAGGTGAGAACCCACCTCGCAAGCACTACACTACTGCATCTGAAAGGAGCCCACTTATTAGGCCATTCACTTCTCCAAAGACAAATTCCCAGACTGGAGTAAAACGCAGACCCAACAATATGTTTATTGCTTAAGAGTAGGTACCGATAATAAAAAGATACAGAAATGCCAAAATAAAGTTTTATCATAACCAACTCCTAACAAAATAAAAGAGTTGGGAAGGTTGATATCATATAAGATATTGAAGCCAATAAGTGGGGAGCTGTGGAGACATGGATTAACAAAAATGCAAACAGAAATGGAATTATTAAAAAAAAACACATTTGTAGTAGAAATTTAATTTAACTCATTATCAGGCTACAATAAAAATTAAACAATCTTAAAAATTAAATAGACAAAATTCAAATAGGCAAAAATTTAGAAGATATAGAAAATGGGACAAAAATAGATACAAATTTTTAAAACAACATAGAGGTTATGAATACTATACAAATACAAATAGAAGCAATGAAAATAAATTGCACTCAGTATATTTTTAGTTCAATTTTTTTCAAAATATAGGACATTGTACATATATACTGACTCTCCACAAAGCCGCAAAAAAATGAATTCAGAGGGAAAATATATAGATTTGTGTTCTCACCACAATGTAATAAATCCAAATGTTAGTGATGTAAGTAAAAACAATGAAAAGGGCCTTGGGCGAAGTTCTGATCCAGCGTGAAATCTAATCCTTGGGGGCAGATTCTCTGGGGCTCAGATCATAACTCCATCCCTTAATTCTCTGTGACCTGGGGCAATATATCAAACCTCTCTGAACCTCAGATTCCTCATCTAAAAACGTGGCTCTACTTTGCAAAGCTGTTACGAAGATTGGCTATAAAGTATAAAATACTACAGTGCTGAGACTTAAAGTTAAAGCCATAAAACATACAGTCTGACTATGACCCTGTTTTTAATGTACTCATATTTTATTTAACTTGGAAAAAGTCTAGGATTTTTGTTGGTTGAAATCAAATCCTAGAAGGTATACATCTATATGCTAACAGTGGGCAGCTCTGTGCTGTGGAATTTCTGGTGAATTCTGCTTTGCTTTTATTGTCTGTAATTTTTTTATGAATATGTAGGAAGTGCATGATAAAACAATAATAAATGTGAAAATAACTTTTCTAGAACACAGCACAAGAAGAAAGTAGATATTAATATATTGGGTGTTGTATGAATAATGGCTTCTGTAGACATACAGCAATTTCAGTTGTCATTGTCATTATTATACAAAGATACTCTCCTAACTCTCTCTCTGTATGTAATTTATCTCTATCTAACCAAAGGCACACATGCGCACACACACACACACAGAAGATTATTGAGATAATTTGTACTTGGAATATGGAGAATGAGATTAGATAATGCTATTGTATCAACATGAAATCTCCCAATTTTGATAACTGTTAAGTCCCTATGTTTATAGAGAAAATGTCTTTGTCTTCACTGAATTATGCAAATTATTTTCCAAGGATCAGTAAAGAAATGCATATACCTAGGAAGTGAATGATAAAACAATCAGGACAAAATATAAACAGCTGAATTTGAGTAAAAGGCATATAGGAGTTACTCTTACTATTCTTTTACCATTTCTGTAGGTTTGAAATTATATAAACATGAAGATGCAGAGCAACAGCAAATAAAAAGGTTACAACTTCTAACAGCAGCAACCAAAAATTCTCCAAAGTAACTGGGCCAAGTGGGAAATTTTTTTTTTAATTTTTTATTAGAGGAGTTGTAGGATTACAGAAAAATCATGCAGAAAATACAGAGTTCCCATATACTTTCCTTATTATTAACGTCTTGCATTAGCATGGTATCTTGTTGCAATTGATGGAAGAATATTATTAAAAGTTTACTAATAACTATAATCCACAGTTAATTTAAGGGTTCATTGTGTTGCACATTCCTATGTTTTTTTTTTAGTTTTTATTCTAGTAACATATATACAATCTAAAATTTCCCTTTTTAACACATTCAAATATATAATTCAGTGCTGTAAACTAAGTTCAGAATGTTATGCTACCACCACCACCATGCATTACCAAAACTTTTCCATCTCCCCAAATAGAAATTCTGTACTATTTAAGCATTAACTCCCCATTCTCTACTCCCATCACGGTCCCTGGTCTCCTGTATTCTAGTTTCTGACTGTATGAGTTTGCTTACTCTAATTATTTCCTATCAGTGAGGTCATACAATATTTGTATTTCTGTGTTCGGCTTATTTCACTCAACATGATGTCTTCAAGGTTCATCCATGTTGCTGCACGTAGCAGAACTTCATTCCTTTTCATAGCTGAATACTATTCCATTACATGTACATACCACATTTGGCTTATCCAGTCACCTGTTAATGGACACTTGGGTCGCTTCCATCTCTGGACAATTGGGAACAATGCTATTACCAACATCAGTGTGCAAATTTGAGTCCCTGCTTTCAGTTCTTTGGGGGTTATACTTAGTGGTGGGATTGCTGAGTCCTATGGTAATTCTATATTTAACTTTCTGAGGAACTGCCCAACTGTCTTCCCAGCCATTTTACCTCTAGTAGTAAACTCTAGACGCTCTCATTGTGCCCAATGCAATTTTGTTTGTAATAGGGAAAAAATATAAACAACACAAATATTCATCAACAGAAGAACAAACAAATTGTGATGTAGATATACAATAGGTCCATTTACAGCAGCTTTATCAATAGAGAAAAATCTCAAAAATATAATGCTAATTTAAAAGCATGTTTAACATGGATAGATAAAGCATAATAGTTTGAAAATGTACAAAATGATGCTATTTATTTTTATAGCAACCTATATGTATTGCAAACACTTAGAAACATGGATGAGAATGACAACAAATTCAAGATAGAAATAAACCTGAAGAGGCAAAAATGAGATTATGTTTGGGAAGAGGATTATAGCTATATAGGTATTCTATTTCTTGACAAAAATGGGAAGCATAAATGGCAAAATATTAGGATTTAATGGACCTGGGTAGCAGGTGTGCATTATACTGTGTGCTTGAAATAATAATTATTTTTTAAAATGAATTCTCCAATTGTTTAAAAAATATGTGAACAACATGATCAGGTAATTCATGAAGAAATTAAGCTATCCAGTAAAATTGGGAGCGATGGCGAATTCGACTTTAATTCACTAGTAATAAAATAAAAACGAATTCAAATGTACAGATACCATTTGGCTTATTAGTTTAGCATGAAATTAGGAAAATGTCAATAGCTAGTATTGATAAAGATAAAGGATGGGGAAGAAGAGGAAAGCACTGCTGAGAAAGAATTTAAAATGATACAAATCCACTTAGCAGTACATATGAAAAAGGAAAAAAGGTACATAACCTTTGCCTCAGAAATTCTATTTTAAGGAATTTATGCACAGAAAATAATTAGAAATGTGGATCAAGATTTATGCCTGAGTATTTTTATACTAGCCTTGTCCATAAGTACATTAAAGTAAATGAAAAACAATAATGAATTAAGTCAATTATGATACAATCGTAGAATGCAATACTTTACCATGCAGTATACCATTGCATGCTGCTGAATAAAAAAAGCAAGTTAGCAAAGGGTTTGTATAATATGTTTGCAGCTGTATTTTTAAACATAAATATACGCACAAGAAAAAATAATTTGTAGGTAGCCGTGTAAAAATATCAACAGTCAGTGATTATCTCTGGATGGTAAAATTATGGATCTTCTTATGCTTTTCTTTTTGCTCTTCTTTATGTTCCTATTTTGCAATAATACATACACCTTTTATTTCTACAATAGAAAAATTATTAAAAAGAAAACACGCACCAAAGTAAGCTTTGGTTGATTAAAGATTTAAATATAAAATCTAATTATGGAAGAATTTGCAGAACATTATAAAAAGTGTTAATCAGCTCTCTGGGGGAATTTTAACTTTCTCAGCTTTGAAGTGATTGAAATGATTGCACTATAAAAACCGGCATTACTAAAGTTTTCCTTTCAGAGAGGGAAATATTTTTATCAAACATTACAGAGAAGTAAGATCTATCATTAATAACTAATTCAAATTTGTGAAATAAATGACAACATGCCAAAAGATAAATGGGTGGAAGGTAAGACCTTCCCAGAGGGAAATGCAATTAATAGACAAGCATAGTGGGAAAATGTTAACTCTCACCAGAAATCAAAGAAATGTAAATGAAACAGGCTAATGATGACAATTTCCATATGCTAGAGGAACATCAACAAAAAGAAACAGGAGTGCTAACATCTAATGATGGTCAAGCTGCCCAGAATCTGAATCATACGTTCGCTTACAACTACTTTGCTCACACTCTTTGGTCAGAAATGCTACTGTTAACAAATTATTTTTAAGACATAATTTGGCCAAAGCAGAAAGGTCCCTCCTGCTCTCCTTGAATCTAAATGTGGGAATGCTCAAGACTCAGTCTTTGGACACCTCCCTTCCATCCACATGCCCTGTTGAGGGGATCTCATCGACATGCTGAGGACTCCAAACAGATCCAGCCAGCCCAGTAGACCTCTCTCCTTGAGGGTCTCCAGGAAGAAAGCAGGCCAGAGCAGAGGTTTTTCTGGTGTGTTGAGCAGTTTTATCGTTATTTTTTTAAGCAAGCTTTATCGTTATTTTTTTAATTTAATTTTTTTTTTATTAGAGGAGTTGTAGGATTACAGAAATAACTGAATATAAGCCAGGCTTCATCAGCTGAGGAGTACCAGTGAGGCCCCCAGAAATTCCCTAATGACAGTAGCCCTCAGTTCATCCACATGGCTGCCAGATTTCAGCTGTCCCTGACCCCCACCTCAAAGTCTGAGGTCATTATTTTTATGAAGCAAACCAGTCATGCTTTGGCTTCTCTGCAGAAGCTGGCCAACAACTGAAAGTGGGCGCCTCAGAGCTACCTCCACGACTTCTCCAAGAACCGTGACCTGCCAGGAGCCAGAACTTTCCCTCCACTTGTGGCCACCCCAACCCCTTGGGGTACCACAGATGTCTCTTGGCCAAAGTGAGGAAGCAGAACTGCTAGGGACCAAGTCTCCCTAGATCTCTGCGTCCACAACGTACTCATCGCCCCCGTCTGGGGCTCACAAGGCCTCATATGGGTCCCTTTATTCCTTAAAAGGGGATTGGACATGTACCATCTCTTCATTCTCATGACCTTCTGAGGTAAGAATCCCAGGTACTAGCACCCCCATAGCATAGTGGGTACCACTTACCTAAGGTAAAGCTGGGCCCAAAGCCCAAATCCTCTGCCTTCAACCCATCCCCCTCCCCATGACTCCAGTTTTGCCCAAAACAGGTCTTTCTACTGTTAGTAGCATCCTGCCATTTACCCTCCTTGTTTGTACGCAGCTTATAAAAAATGGACATGGGAAGTTACTTTCCTATCAAGAGCTAAAACAAGCCATCCTGCCGCAGAGATGACACTGTAGAAAAAGAAATAGTCTTTTTTTTACAGAGGCCTGTGTAAATCTGACTGCGTTCTCTTCCTATCTCAGAAATCCCAATTACACACTGAGTGACCTCTGAGATCTAATCACAGCCGTTTCCTAACCTATCGAAAGAATGTTTTGCTCTCCCGAGAGTCCGCGTAGCTTGACAGATCAGGTGATAAGAGTGGAACTATAGAACAAAAAATGGCTCTCTCCAGGGTATCACTCCCATTGTCATAAATTTAAAGGAAGCCTAGACACAGGAATGTTTTGTCCTTCTATGCCTGGACTCTGCTTAGCGGTAACAGCTCTTCCAGCCTGCCTCGTTCAGAGCAAACCCTCCTTCAAAGCGTCTGCAAAAAGGTGGGGATGTCTGAGGGTTCACCTGAATAATCTGAAAGTTTTTCAGTGCGAACTGAAATGGGGATGGGGATAGGGTGAAATCTCTGTAGGCATCCTGTCCCTAAGACATGCCAGAATTCCCTGCTGGGGTTGAAGAGATGAAAACATACCCAGCCCCCACCCCAGCTGGACACAAAGGGAAAAAGCAAGCGTCCTGAGGGCAGGTTTGCACTCACTCCTCTGGGCAGGGCTGGGCTTTTCCCCGGTGCCGTGGGCGTCCTGCCCCCCAGGGACACAACTCTCGGCCCATGGACGGGTTTGAGGAGTCAGAACCCACCGAGGAGCTCCCAGCTGCAGTGACTCACCTCAAGAGTGGACGTCCAGAGCCCCGCCCAGGGCCTTGCCCATTCAAAGAGCCTGTGTTTTCTATGTCCATGGCTGTATATGCTGAGAAAACAAACCACTTTTTAAATTTAAATCAGGAGCTCCCTGGTCTAAGATAGGTAATAGAAATTATTCAAAAATTAGAAAGCAAATATTTGGTGGGGATGGAGGGAAAACTTTACTTTTCTAAATAGAAAACAACTTACCCAGTTAATTTCAAAATCAAGAAATATAGACCCAAAATCAAGGAAATATAAACCCAAAAGATATGTTAAAAAAAAAACATACACTGAGAATACTTCTGTTGTTCATTAGTCATTTTGTTCCATTTAAAAGGAAAAGAACATGTAAGGAAGAGGAGAAATAAAAAGTATGATGAAAGATTGTAGTATATAAAAATAATAGATGACATGTATCAACATATATTATGCTGGGCAATATGGTAAGCTTTATCTATGGATTTTCTTGTCCAATCCTCCCCAAACCTACAGGTAAATACTGTTATTATCCTTATTTTAATACAAGGAAATTGAGGCACAGATACATTAAACAATTTGAGTTAATGTGTAAAAAGAGAGAAGCCAGCATGGAAAACCAGTTCTCCAATCACAGAGCTTTCACTCAACAGACAAATATACAGTGACAGCCTTTCTTCTAGAAGGAAACCTATTCCATTATCTTTAGAATTCTGTAGCTAAATACTTTTTGTCTTTTCTTCAACAATTGGAATTGTCCAGAAAAATTGTGCTTTAGTGGGAAACTTTGTGTTGTCTACACACTGCACAGCCTTCATGGATTGTCTGATGCTAGCAGTCATTTCCTTGAGCTATTTTACAACTCCTTAAATTGTAGATACTAACAGCAATGCCAAGATGCAAATTTTGTCCTGTCCTGTGGAAGTTCAACTGATGTCTCTCCTCCAGCTGTGGAAAAGCCAGTTTTGCCCCCATTTGCATATTCATTTCAACGTTTCTTTATCCATATAAATTTGGATTTTTTTTGGCTTCTCCTTTGAACTGGTTGTTACACCCTTACCAATTTCTCATTAATGAGTTAAATAAAACATTTACCAGGTGTTCACTTTCGTATCTGAATGAGAATCATGATTTTGTCTTTTTAAAAAAATTGTCTTTTAACAGAATTTTCAAAGCATATCAAAGCATCTCACATGTTGCGCTGACTGGTTGCATAATTTCCCCAAGGTCACACAAGGGCAGAGCCCATGTGACTGCAGCCCTACTCGACAGGCATGATCAATCTTGGGTGAATAAATATTCACTTGCAATGCTTGAAACACTTCATTCTTTCAAATAGTCTAAAATATCCTCTGCCATCTTTTTTTTTACCTTGCATTTGTTTACTAGTCTTTTTTAAAACAAAGATAAGGAAAAGTTTAAACTTTAAACTTATCTTTTCCAAATAAGTACATGTTCCAAGCCAATTCAAAGTAATGAGATATCCCTACTTGTTTTTACCATATTCCCATATTTTATAAAAATGTGCACACATTGATCAGTGACCCAGTGAAACTTGGCTATTTTCACTGTGGCAGCTTGGTCTCTGGCAGGAGTAAAAGAGGGTAGAGTCATTTTCCAATGACATGCTACTACAAACTTCATACATTTCATCTTGGAAATGGAATAGAGTTGAGATGTGGGGAAGCCTGGAGAAAGCAAGATATGAAGGAGTTAAGGGCTTGTGGTGGTTAGGAGAACTAACCCTGGACTCACACAGTACTAAGGTCTTCCCTCTCAGCCTTTTGCTGGGGAGGTGATGTGCTAGTTCTTTCTTTTTTTAATTGACATGCCAAAACAACATACAAACATGAGCATTCTTAACATACAAACATTCCATATATGGTGTACAGTCAATGGCTCACAAACAATATCATCACATAGTAATATATTCATCACCATGATCATTTTTTAGAACATTTGCCTCACTCCAGAAAAAGAGATAAAAAGAAAAAAGAGAAAACTCATACATGCCATACCCCTTACCCCCGCCATTGACCACTAGTATTTCCATCTACTCAATATATTTTAACCTCTGTTTTCCCTACTTTTTTCTATACCTCTTGCCACGCTCTTTCATTGATCACTAGTATTTCAATCTACTCAATTTATTTTAATTTGTTCCCCCTATTATTTATTTATTTTTAATCCATATTTTTTCCTCATCTGTCCATACCATAGATAAAAGGAGCATCAGACACAAGGTTTTCACAACCAGACAGTCACACTGCAAACCTATATCATTATACCTTCATCTTCCTGTGCTAGTTCTTAATCTCTCTAAAGTTCACCTGGACAATTAGGAAGAGAATAGCTCCAACCCAAGTGCTACTGCTGTGGTTACTCTTTCTTAGAACTCCAACCAGAGGTTGCCATGCTCAGGTTTGCCCAGTTCCTAAAGTTGAAAAGGAGAACATCTGGTTTTGAATATAAAACCCTATTTTTCTCATTGTTAAGCTTCACCTTGATCCCTTGTCTTCACCCTCCTGGGACATGCCCTCTTTATCCCTGTAAAATATTTATTTCTTTTCTTTGGATTAACTTTCTTATCACCATTATACTACAAATAGAGGTTACATTCCAGGTCATCAAATGCCAGACTCTTGAAATCTCTATTTCTTCCAGAACCTCTTCAAATTAAAAGAACAAGAACTGGGCAATTTTTTAAAATCTAATTATAAAACCATTATTATTTTAAGATTACAGACCAAAGTGCAGTATCACCCAAATTAAAAAGTTGTAAAGGATTGCTCAGGAATATACCACTGAGCTTTACTGACATGGGAGGTGCCAATAACTCCTCTGGAGGCACCAGCTTTTGAGGGGCTCAGGCTTTGTCCCCTTTCAGCTCATGAGAAATGAAGAACCCTCACAACCTGCTAAGATTTCCAGGCATGAAATGAACAAAGATCCCACTAATGGAGCTACTGAGATTTCAGATGAAATGATAGAATCAACCAGATTCTAGGAAACCATTCTATCCCACTAAGGCAGAGTCTCCACCTTTTCTGCAAGGAGCACCTCTATATCAGTTTTTTGAAAATTGAGTACCCCCAATATATGAATATTTGCTTAAAAATTATATGGCATTAATATATTTTATAGTATTATATACCAATAATACAGTACTAATATATTATAAACATTATACAGACACACACAAACATAAGAGACCTGAAAAGTCTATTATTTTCTTCTTGTGCTCCAATAGATTGCTCAAGTACACTCTGAGGCAATGGTTCTCAAATTTCATATGACCAAGAATAACCAGGAGAACTTGATAAAAATGACGATTTTCCTAGACCCATCCCTAGACCTTTTTATTCTATTGTTTGGGGAATGGGTTCAATAACTTGCCCTTTTTCAGAGCTACACAGCTGACCGTGACTCTGATGCTCATTTGGGCTTTAGAGCCACTGGTTCTTACTCCCTTCATTTTTCACTAAAATTTTATCACTGTGGTTTTGTACTTATCTGCTTCCTGGACATCCTCTTGTTTCCCTACATGAATTAAAGACAATTAAAACAATAATAGTAGCTACCATTTATTTGTCCCTATTTGCTAGGATTACTGAGGGCTTTACGTGCATTATATCATTTAACCTGTTCAGGTAGGTATTGTTACATTTTACAGATGAGGGAAACTGCAGCTCAGAAGGTTAATGTGTTACTCAAGATCACCAGCTAGTAAGTGATAGGTGAGGGCTTTCAACCTGGATCTGTCTGATTCCAAAGACTGAATTCTTGACCACTAAGCATATTGCCTCCAAAATAAGTCACTACAATTTATTGAACCTCTACTATGAGCCAGGCAGTGTGTTGGGCACTTGACTACAAATTGCTAAACCTCATGACATACCCATGTTTGTAGAAGGTAAAAATCTTGGTCCACATGTTATGATCTGCAAGAAATTTCTTTATTTTTAATGATCCATCTGAATTATTGACTCCAAACCCCTATTTTCTAGCCTTCTTGTATTCTCTTCCCCACCCCTTGCCCACGTGCCCTCTCCCCAGTTATGCCAAAGGTCTGGAACACACACAATACTCATGGGTTGAGAGGTAAGCACCTGGTTCTCTTCATCAGTCCACACAGGGGGCCACCAAGAGGCCCCTCCTCCCCATCTAGGTAGCCTGTCTGCCTGGAGGTTCACTGCTGCTTCCACCCTAACCAACACAGAGGGATCTTTTGCCAAGCTGCCAACACACAGTCATTTCCTCTCTGGGTTCCTACCACCTACTAGCAGGACTTTTAGAAGGTCTCTACTCTCAGGCCCATGGAAATTCTTGCCCTCCATCACCCATCTCCAAAGCCCAAGAGACTGTTTTTTCAGTGATGGGGGGTAGGAAGTGTCCTTCTCCCTTCACATTCCTTAAAAACATTCTAACCTTTTGTTTGTGTTTTATTGGTTAGAGTCCACTTGCCCTAAGTTCCTACATTTGGGGAAGACAAAATATTTGTAGATTTTTTAGTGGAAAGGGGAGCAATAGGAAAATAACATGTTTATGTCTCAAAATATTATCTCAGAGAAATGAAGATGGTGGCATAGTGAGGTATGGAATTTAGTTCATCCTCCAGGGCAGCTAGCAAATAGCCAAGAACTGTATGAAACAACTGTCGGAGGGATAGCAGTGACCAGACACACAGTGGACACCAGGCTGGCACGGGTGGAACAGCCGAGAGCTCACACAGAACTGTAAGTCTCCCAAGCTGTGAGGTCAGCACTCCTCCCCCACAGGCACAGCAAGCTAGTTCCCTGAGGGGAAATGAAACAGACTTCACTAGTAGCAAAGAAGTTAGCTCAACCAAACTCCAATTACAGAATTAGTTAACAAATTCAGACTGCTGAAAACAGATTCTGAGCACAGATAAACCTGGAGAAAGCATTAAAGGGAACAGAGGTTTTCACTCTGGCATAGAGGGAGTGGGGCTGACTGAAAAAAGAAAAGAAAAAAAAAGACGCTTTTTCAGTTAGACAGCACAAAATACTGGAAAAGGGCTGGACCCTAAGAAAAGGAGGCATATAGAGTGTGGAGCCACATAGAGCCACATACCAACTTCAGCTCTTGATTGGCAAACCAGGGGAGCTGGGGTCTGGTGCTGAAAAGGCTTTTCTTTTTAACTTCATAACAGCTCATTAGATAGAACTGCAAACACTCTCAAGCCTCAGCATTGCCCCAGGCTAGGGTGGAATTAAGACATGTTTGAAAGACAAAATAAATTACCAGGTGAATGGGGACAGTTCCCTAAATAATGTATCTTCCCCAAGAAAAGAAGGGTGGGGCCCAGCTCAAGTGGCAACCTTCCTTCAGGGAATTCAAGGCTGCTTTTGCAACACAAGTCCACCCTCTATCTGAGCTTCTCTCTCAACCACACCACTGTCAGGGAGAGGCTGCTGAAATTTAAAATATTGCATCACTTTACATTGGTGGGAAGCTGCAGGCAGACAAGCACCACATGTTAAGAAGGATGGGAAAAACAGAGTCTAGAGGCTTCATAGAAAAATCTGACAACCTGCTGGGTCTCACCTTCAGGGAAACTTGATACTAGCTGCTCTCTCCTTCGGAGACATAGGCCTTTCTGGTCTGGGAAAATCTTCCTGGGGTCAATTATATCTGAAGGGACTCTCCTCAAAAACAGGCTCTAAATAAGCAGGGCAAGAAACAGAAAAGCAAAAGCTGATAAATTCTGATCAAACAGAAACTAAGCTAGAGGTCTAGAATAAGTTGAACTGACACCAAAGAGCAGATAAAGAACAAAGCTATTCAACAAGAAAATCCTAGGTAAAAGAGTGAAAGCAACCTACAGAATAGACTAATTAAGAAATCAAATGCCAGCAAAAAGCAATGAGTTATACTAGGAAAATCAAAGGTATGGCCCAGCCAATGGAACAAACCAACATTCCAAATGAGATACAGGAGTTGAAATAACTAATTCAAAATGTCCGGACAGACATGCAAAATCTCATCAAAACTCAAATCAATGAGTTAAGGGAAGATATGGCAAAAGAAAAGAAGGATATAAAGAAGACATTGGGTAAATATAAAGAAGAACTTGAAACTTTGAAAAAAAACAAATCACAGAACTTATGGGAATGAAAGGCACAATAGAAGGAACGAAAAAAACAATAGTAGATTGAAGAGGGAGAAGAACGTATCAATGAATTAGAGGACAGGATATCTGAAATCCTGCACACAAAAGAAATGATAGGGAAAAAAATGAAAAACATGAGCAGGGTCTCAGGGAACTGAATGACAATATGAAGTGCATAAATATACATGTTATGGGTGTCCCAAAAGGAGAAGAGAAGGGGGAAAGAGCAGAAAGACTTTGGAGGAAGTAATCACAGAAAATTCCCATCTCTTATGAAAGACATAAAATTACAGATCCAAGAAGTACAGTGTATCCCTAACAGAATAGATCCAAATAGACCTCCTCCAAGACACTTACTAATCAGATTGTCAAAGTCAAAGACTGTTCTAGTTTGAAAGCTGCTGGAATGTGATATTCCAGAAATGGAATGGCTTTTAAAAGGAGGAATTTATTAAGTTGCAAGTTTACAATTCTAAGGCTGTGAAAATGTCCAAATTAAGGCAAGGCTATAAAAATGTCCAAATTAAGGCACCAGACAAGTGGTTACTTGCACTCAAAAAAGGCTGATGAAGTTTGGGGTTTCTCTCTCAGCTGAAAGGGCACATGGCAAAGTCTGTTTGCTTGATTTCTTGGTTTCTTATTTCAAGAAAGCTTCCTGGAAGTGTTTTCCTTCTTCATCTCCAAAGGTCTCTGGCTGCATGGGCTCTTGTGTCTCTGAAGCTTTTTTCAAAATGGTTCCCTCTTAAAAGGCTCCAGGAAGCAACCCCACCTTGAATGGGTAGAGACACATCTAATCAAAAGTTACCATCCACAACTGGGTGGGTCACATCTCCATGAAAATAATCAAAAAGCTCCCAACCAGCAATATTGAATGAGAATTAAAGAACTTGGCTTTTCTGAGGTTCACAACAGATTCAAACCAGCACAAAGACAAAGAGAGAATTTTGAAAGCAGCAAAAGAAAATCAAACCATCACATACAAGAGAAGCTCAATAAGACAATATGCGAATTCCTCAGCAGAAACCATGGGGCTGAGAAGGTAGTGGTATGATATATTTCAGACTCTGAAAGAGAAAAGTGCCGATCAGGAATTCTATACCCAGCAAAATTGTCCTTCAAAAATGAGGGAGAGAAAAAAAAGCTAGTTTTAAAAAGGGTGCATGGGTGGTTCAGTGGTAGAATGCTCACTTTCCATGCACCTAAAAACAAACAAACAAACAAACGAGGGAGAGGGCAGTGCAATGGTGGCTCAGTGACAGAATTCTCGCCTGCCATGCCAGAGACCTGGGTTCGATTCCCATGCCAAAAAAAAAAAAAAAAGGGAGAAATTAAAATATTTTCAGACAGTCACTGAGAAAATTTGTAACTAAGAGACCAGACCAGCTGTACCAGAAATACAAAAGGGAGAACTTCAAGCAGATAAGAAAAGATAAGCAAGAGGGATCTGGAGAAGAGGGTAGAAATAAAGACAATTAGTAAAAGAAAAAACAGAAAAAAAAATAAAACATAACATATAAGATCCAAAAGACAATATGGGAGAAGAAAGTACAGGCTTTACAGTAATAATATTAAATGTTAATGGTTTAAACTCTCCAATCTAAATACTTAGATTTGTTGGATGGATTAAAAAACAGAACCCATCTATATGCTGTCTACAGGAGACTCACTTTAGACCCAAGGACAAAAACAGATTGAAAGTGAAAGGTTGGAAAAGATATTTCACAAACAACAACCAGAAAAGACTAGGGGCAGCTATACTAATATATGACAAATTAGACTTCATATATAAAACAATTAAAAGAGACAAAGAAGGACACTATGCATTAATAAAAGGAACAATTCAACAAGAAGACATAGCAATCATAAATATTTATGCACTAAGCCAGAGTACTCCAAAATACATAAGGCAAACAAACAACACTGAAAGGACAAGTAGCAGACACCTCTACAATAATAGTCGGAGATTTCAATTACCTGCTCTCATCAATGGACAGAGCATCTAGATATAGAATCAATAGGAAAACAGATTTTGAATAATATGATCAATGAACTAGACTTAACAGATATTTATGGAACATTGCACCATACAACAGCAGGATATATTTTTCTCAAGTATGTATAGATCATTTTCAAGGATAGACCATATGCTGGGTCACAAAGCAAGTATCAATAAATTTAAAAAGATTGCAATTATACAAAATTGGGTGGGCTGTGGTGAGTCAGTAGCAGAGTTCTCACCTGCTATTCTGGAGACATGAGTTAGATTTCCGAGCCTGCCCATGCAAAAAAAAAAGAAGAAGAAGAAGAAATAATACAAAACAGTTTGTCAAATCATAATGGGAATGAAGTTGAAAATCAATGACAGGCAGAGGGCCAGAAAATTCACAAATATATGGAAGCTAAACACTGTACTCTTAAACAACCAGAGGGTCAAGAAAGAAATTATGAAAGAAATCAGTAAATACCTCAATGTAAATGAAAATGAAAGCACAACATATCAAAACTTATGGGACACAGCAAAGGCAGAGCTGAGAGGGAAATTTATTGCCCTAAATCCCTATATGAAAAAAGAAGGAAGGCAAAAGCCACAAAGCCCAGGCAGCCAGAGACCTCTGGAGGTGAGGAAGGATAATGCCCCCAGGGGAACTTCATGAATCAAGAAGCCTAAAGAGAAAGCCAGCAGATGTTGCCATGTTTGCCATGTGCCTTTCCAGTTGAGAGAGAAAAACCCTGAATGTCATCAGCCTTTTTGAACTAAATTATCTTTCCCTGGATGCCTTAGATTGGACATTTCTATATCCTTGGTTTAATTTAGACATTTTCATGGCTTTAGAACTATAAACTTGCAACTTAATAAATTCCCCCTTTTTAAAAACCATTCTGTTTCTGGTATATCACATTCCAGCAGCTAGCAAACTAGAATAGATTTTGGTACCAGAGAAGTGGGGTGCTGCTGCAGTTTGTAAACATCAAACATGTTAAAATAGTTTTTTAAATGGATAAGAGGAAGATTTTGGAGGAGTTGTGAGAAGCTTGATAGAGAAGGCTTAGAATGCTTTGAAGAGACTGTTGGTAGAAATGTGGACTCTAAAGATACCGCTGATAAGGCTCTAGAAAGAAATGAGGAATGTGTTATGGCAAATTTAGAAGGAAGACACTTGTTTTAAAGTTTCAGAAAATTTATCAAAACTGATGCTAGCTTTAGATGGAAGGCAGATTTTAAGATTTTAAAAACCATGAACTTGGATATTTAGTAGAATAGATTTCCAAATTAAATTTGGATAAGGCAGCCTGGTTTCTCCTCACAGCTTATAGTGAAATGCAACAGAAAGAGATAAACTGAGAACTGAACTCTTGGATACAAAGAAATCAGAAACTGATGTTCTAGAAATTTCTGGGCTTCCAGGAAGGGAGACCCCAGAGTATAGTGCCCCATGTAAGGATTTGGCCAAATGTAGAATCAGTCAACCATTTCAGAAAAAGCCAGGATTGGAGAATGAGTTACCCAGGAAGGATTTGTGGAAATTCCTTATGTCTGATGGGCAAAATCCTTGGTTACTACATAGACAGTCAACAAGAGTGCTGTGAGACCTATATAAATGGAACCACTGCCAGTCTCAACTGGGGGGGGTGGTGGTCAGAAAGAGCAAAAGTGAAGGTAAAATGTCTTCAGGGGCAGAACCATGGAGGCTGGGGTCTGAAGTCAAGAAGCCCTTGGGCCAGGAGAGCAGACCCACCTAAACACATGGAGAGCGTGAGTTGCCCAAAGGCAGAGGGTGGGCTTTCCACCTCACTGCAGTGGAAGAGTTTTGCTGTCTCAGCACTTGGAGGGAGTGGAGCACATTCCTTAGGGATTGGGGAGACCCTGGCTGCCACCACATAGAGGGGTTGAGCATCCCAGAGATGGCAGACAGCCTGGGTGTGGCTCCAGTGTTTGGAGAGAGTGGAACCAAGAAAATGGTGGTCTCCCCAATGTCACCCAAGGTTGCATTCAGAGAGAGGCTGGCCATTGTGTAGGCCCTTGGAAAGGGTAGAACTACCGCTTTCTAAAGCACAGAAGATAAATGACTTTCAAACTTTGAAATCTAATGGAGTTTGCCCTGCAGCTTTTTGAGACTGCTTGGGCCCAGTGACCCCTGTGTTCCTTACATTTTCTCCGTATGGAAATGGAGGTATTTATCCTAGGACTATCGCTCCTTTGTATGTTGGCAGCAAATAACTAGTTCTGAGTTTTATAGGTCCAGAGCCAAAGAATTTTGTCTTAGGACAGACTATGCCTGTAACTGACTTTGGTGAGATTTTGTACTGGTTTTAAACTTCTATTGTATTTGTATTGTTACTGAAATGATTTAAGGCTTTCTGCTATTGTGATGGAATGAATGTATTTTGTATATGGGAAAAAAAACATGTCTGTTTAGGGTCCAGAGGGTGGAATATGCTGGTTTGGAAGGATTATGTGCCCTAGAAAAGCCATGTTTTAATCCTGATCCATCTTGTGGAGGCAACCATTTCTTTTCATCCCTGCTCAGTACTATAGGTTGGAAACTTTGATCAGATTATCTCCAGGGAGATGTGACACGCCTAGTTGTGGGTATAAATCTTTGATTAGAGGAGATGTGACTCCACCGAGTCCAGGTGGGTCTTGATTAGTTTACTGAAATCCTTTAAAAGAGGAAGCATTTTGGAGAGAGCCACAAAAGGTATAGATCCCAGGTAACCAGAGACCTTTGGAGGTGAAGAAGGAAAATGTCCCCAGGGGAACTTCATGAAACAAGAAACCTGGAGAGAAAGCTAACAGATATTGCCATGTTTGCCATGTGCCTTTCCAGTTGAAAGAGAAACCCTGAACATCATTGGTCTTCTTGAACCAAGGTATCTTTCCCTGGATGCCTTAGATTGGTCATTTCTATATCCTTGCTTTAATTTGGACATTTCCATGACTTTAGAACTGTAAACTTGCAACTTATAAATTCACCTTTTTAAAAGCAAAAAGAAAGAAACAAAGAAACAAAGGCAAAAATTGAGGAATTAACTGTTACCTCAAAGTACTAGAGAAAGAACAGCAAATTAGCCCCAAAGCAAACAAAAGGAAAGAAATAATGATTAGAACAGAAATAAATGAAACTGAGAATATGAAAACAATAGAGAAAATCAACAAAACCAAAATTTGATTCTTTGAGAAAATCAATAAAATTAATGGACTCTTAGCTAGGCTGACAAAACAAAAGAGAGAGAAGATGTAAATAAAAAAAAAATCAGAAATGGAAGAAGGGATATAACCACTGACCCTACAGAAATAGAGGAAGTAAAGAGAGGAAGCTATAAGCAACTATATACTAAAACTAAACAATGCAGATGAAATGGACAACTTCCTACAAAGGGATGTACAACCAACTTTGACTTGAGAAGAAATAGATGACCTCAAGAAACCAATCACAAGTAAAGAGATTGAATCAGTCATTAAGAAGCTCCCCAAAAAGAAAATTCCAGGACCAGATGGCTTCACATGTGAATTCTACCAAGTATTCAAGAAAGGATTAGTACCAATCCTGTGCAAACTCTTCAAAAAAATTGAAAATGAGGGGAAGCTACCTAATTCATTCTATGACACCAACATAACCTTAATACCAAAGCCAGATGGTCACCACAGGAAAAGAAACTTACAGACCAATTCTTTAATGAATATAAATTCAAAAATCTTCAACAAAATGCTTACAAGCCAAATTGAGTAGCACGTTAAAAGAATTATATACCATGACCAGCTGGGATTTATTCCAGGTATGCAAGCCTGGTTCAACACACACACACAAAATCAATTAATGTAATACACCATATAATAAATCAAAGCATCAAAACCCCAAGAGCATATGATTTGATGCAGAAAAGGTATTTGACAAAATTCAACATCCTTTCTTGAAGAAAACTCTTCAAGTAATAGAAATAGAAGGGAACTTCCACAATATAGTAAAGGGAATATGTGAAAAACCCACAGCTAACATCATACTCAATGGGGAAAGACTGAAAGCTTTCCCTTTAAGATCAGGAACAAGACAAGGATGCCCACTGTCACCATTGTTATTTAACATTGTACTGGATGTTCTAGCCAGAGCAATTAGACAAGAAAAAGAAAAAAAAAAAGGCATCCTAATTGGAAAGAAAGAAATAGAACTGGCACTGTTTGAGATGACATGATCTTATTTGTTGAAAAATCTACAGCAAAGCTACTAGAGCTAATAATGAGTACAGCAATGTGGCAGGGTATAAGATCAACACCCAAAAGTCAATAGTGTTTCTGTACACTAGTTATGAGCAATCTGAGGAGGAAAACAAGAAAAAAATTTCATTTACAGTAGCAACCAAAAGAATTAAATAGCTAAGAATAAATTTAACTAAGGGCACAAAAGAACTATACACAGAAAACTACAAGAAATTGTTAAAAAGAAATCATGGAAGGCCTAAATAAATGGAAGGGCAAGCTGTGTTCATGGATTGGAAGACTAAATATAGTTAAGATGTCAATTCTACCCAAATAGACTTACAGATTCCATGCAATAACAATTAAAGTCCCTACAATTTACTTTGTAGAAATAGAAAAACTAACAATGAAATTTATTTGGAAGTGCAGGGTGCCCCAAATAGCTAAAAATTTCTTAAGAAAGAAAAATTGATTGGGAGGTCTCACACTACCTGACTTTAAAGCATATTACAAAGCTACAGTGGTCAAAGAGCATGACACTGGCATAAAGGTAGATATACTGACCAATGGAATCGAATTGAGTCTTCAAAAATAGACCCTCTCATCTATGGACAATTGATCTTTGATAAAATGGTCAAGCCAACCCACCTAGGACAGAGCAGCCTCTTCAATAAATGGTATTTGGAGAACTGGATATCCATATGCAAAAGAATGAAAGAGGAGTCATATCTCATACCTTGTACAAAAATTAACTAAAAATGGATCAAAGACCTAGACATTAGAAGTAAGGCCATAAAACTTTTAAAAGAAAATGTAGGTAAATGTCTTATAAATCTGGTAATAGGAGGCAGTTCCCTAGACTTTGTACCCAAAGCATGAGCATTGAAAAAATAAATAGATAAATGGGATCTCCCCAAAGTTAAACACTTTTGTACATCACTTTTGTGCATCAAAGAACTTTGTCAGGAAAGTAAAAAAGGCAGCCTACTCAATGGGAGACAACATTTGGAAACCACATATCAGGTAATATCTGGAATATTTAACAACAACAAAAAGACAAACTACCCAATTAAAATATGGGCAAAAGACATGAACAGACACTTTTCAGAAGAGGAAATACAAATGGCTAAAAGGCACATGAAAAGATGCTCAACTTCACTGCCTAGTGGGGATAGGTAAATCAAAACCACAATGAGATATTATCTCACACCCACTAGAACGGCCATTATTAAAAAAAAAAAAAAAAAAAAACAAGTGCTGGAGAGGATGTGGAGAAAGAGGAACACTCATCCATCGTTGGCGGGAATGTAATATGGTGCAACCACTCTGGAAGGTAGTTTGGAAGTTCCTCAAGAAGCTAAGTATAGAATTGCCATATGATCCAGCAATCGCATTACTAGGTATATATTCAGAGGAACTGAAGGTAAGGACACAAACAGACATCTGCATACCGATGTTTATAGCAACATTATTTATGATTGCCAAGAGATGGAAACAGCCCAAATATCCATCAACAGATAGTGGCTAAACAAGCTGTGGTAGATATATAACATGGAATGTTACACAGCTATGGCAGAATAAAGTCATGAAGCATGTAACAATGTGGATGAACCTTGAGGACATTATCCTGAGTAAAATTTGCCAGAAACAGAAATACAAAGACTGCATGGTCTCACAAATATGAACTAACATTAATGAGTGAACTTTGAGAGTTAAAGTTAAGAACACAGGTTATCATGAGATAGAAAAAGGGTAGAGATCGGGCATTGAGTGCTAAAGAAGTACAGAATGTGCAACAGGACTGACTGTCAGATTCAGAAATTCAGAAATGGATAGCACAATACTAGCTGACTGCAGCACAATAATATAAGTACAATGAATGAAGCTGAATGTGAGTGTGAGTAAGGTTGAGGGAGAAGGACTGCGGACATATATGACACCAGAAGGAAACACAGAGGATAAAGGCTGAGACAGTATAACTTAGGAATTCCTAGAGTGGACAATGATGATGATTAAATGTATAAGTATAAGAATGTTTTTGCATGAGGGAGAACAAATGATGTCAATATTGCAAGGTGTTGAAAATGGATGGTATATAGGAAAAAACACAATGAATGCAAACTAGGGTCTATAGTCAATAGTAGCATTGTCATACGCTCCCACTGAATGTAACAAAGACATTATACCAAAATTAAACATAAACAAGTGGGGGTTATGGAGGAGGGGTATGGGATTCTTTGTGAAAGAATAAGAACTGTTTTCATATAGATTGTGGTGGTGAAGGCATGGCTATGGGAATATACCAGGAATCATTGCTTTTTTTTACTTAGGTTGGATTGTATGATGTGTGAATGAAAATGTTTAAAAATGAACAGAGAGGGAAAAAACGAACAGAGAGAAACAAGTACTGGAAAAAATGTGGAGATAGAGATGTACCTATTCACCGTTGGTAGGGAAGCTGAGAGATGCAGCCCCTCAGGAGGGCAGTGTGGTGGTTCCGTAGGAGGCTAGGGGTGGGGTTGCCATATGATCCTACAACCCCATTGCTAGGTGTATACCTGAAGAACTAATTGTGGGGGCACAAATGGGCATTTGCACACTGGTGTTTATGGCAGCAGTGCTCGTGATTCACAGTGGATGGAAGTGGCCTAAGGGTACAACGACTGAGGAATGGAAGGGGGAACTGTAGAGTATATATACAATGGGCTACTGAACAGCTGCAAGAAGGAATGAAGTTGTGAGGCAAGCAACTAGGTGAATGAACCTTAAGGACAGTATGTTGAATGAAATGAAAGAAACAAAAAGACAAATATTATTATGCCTCACTTGTATGGACTAACTATTATATACAAACTGGGAGACTTGAAGTCGAGAACATGGGTTATCAGGTTGGAGTCTATTGTAAAAGATCCTAGATTGTAAAGTTTCTGTGGCTGAGAGATTTCAAACAGAACTGAGAGGTTGTCCTGGAGGTTATTCTTATGCATTACATAGATATTGGTTTTTAGTTTGTGGCGTATTGGAGTGGCTGGAGGGAAATAACTGAAGCTGTTGAAATGTATTTCAGTAGCCTTGGTTCTTGAAGATAATTGAATAAGTATATAGCTTTTGCAAAGTGACCATGTGATTGTGAAAACCTTGTGTCTGATATTCCCTTTATCCAGGGTATGAACAGATGAGTGAAAAAAGGACAAAATAATAAATAAATAATGGGGGTGGGAGAATGTTCTAATTTGCAAGCTGCTGAAAAGCAATATACCAGAAATGGAATGGCTTTTAAAAGGGAGAATTTATTAAGTTGCAAATTTACAGTTCTAAGGCTGTGAAAATGTCCAAAATAAAGCAGGGCTATGAAAAATTCCCATCTAAGGCATCCAGGGAAAGATACCTTCGTTCAAGAAGGCTGATAATGCTCAGGGTTTCTCTCTCAACTGGAGAGGCACATGACAAACATGGCAACATCTACTAGCTTTCTCTCCAGGCTTCTCGTTTCACGAAGCTCACCTGCGGGTGTTTTCTTTCTTCATCTCCAAAGGTCCCTGGCTGTGCGGGTTCTGTAGCTTTTTCCAAACTGATTCCCTCTTAAAGAGCTCCAGTAAACAATTCCATCTTGAATGGGTGGAGACACATCTCCATGGAATCCATCTAATCAAAAGTTACCACCCACAATTGAGTAGGTCATATCGCCATAGGAATTGTTGAAAACCTCCCAGCCAGCAATATTGAGAGAGCATCAAAGAACTCGGCTTTTCTGGGGTACACAAAAGATACAAATTGGCACAGGGGATAAAGGGGAAAAATTGGGTAGATTGAAAAAACTAGTGATCAATGAGAAGGAGGAGTTAGGGGTATAGGATTTATGACTTTTTTCTTTTTATTTCTTTTTCTGGAGTGATACAAGTATTCTAAAAATGATCATGGTGATGAATATACAACTATGTGATGATATTATGAGCCATTGATTGCACACCATGTATGGATGTATGTATGTGAAGATTGTCAATAAAATTATTTTTTTTAATATTATCTCAGTCATACATTAGTATCAGCATTTTATAGGTAAAGAGATGGAACTCATTAAGGTTAAGTAACATATCCAATTATGTGCAGGCAGTAAATGGCAGGCCAGAATTCCCAGGCTCTGGAAACTTCATCCTCTAGAAAGTCCTCCCTTTTCCCAGCCAACTTCAAAAAATCACAACAGAGCATGTGTCTTAAAACCACCCCAGTAAGTCCTGTTGATGGGACTGACAGGGAGAATTTGGGTGGAAGTGGTAGCAAACACCAACCCCTGGAAGAGGATGGACAGTCAGTCTTCCTTACTACTTCCCCAGAGAGCCTCACAGACCTTGAGCTAGCATGAGATGTCAGCCAAGGAATCTTTGGTGGGGCCAGTAAAGGAATTACAAGAGGGAAAACACAACTCTAAGGGCCTATTTCTATATAGAAAGTAATAAGAAGGTGTACTCTGCAGAAACATTCATTGGAGTTTGGTATACTGGAGGCTTTTGGGTCCGTAGGTGTCTCTGATGAGCTAAGCTGCAGAGTGAGGCGGGAGATGGGAGTGATTACTGGCAGTACCCAGAAGAGAAGAGATGAAAGTGGGCACAGGGAAAAGGAGCCCAAGGTGGATGGACAGGCTCGTTTTAGGTTTTATGGGAAAAAATAGTAAGGTGGACCCCCAGGTCCTGCTTAATTATGCAGAAGAAGAAGAAGGAGCCAGCCAGGGAGTCAGGACAGAGATCCCAGCTCAGAAATCACACATCCGACTGGGTGATCCCCACGTTGACACCCTCCAGAAGAAGTCCAGCTACAGGTCAGCGTATAGTTAGGGTTTGGGCTGAGGTCAAGACTGCCCAAACCTTCAGGTCAGGCTCACCCAGGCAATGGTCACCAAGCTGCCCACAGCATTTCCACTTGCATGTCTATAACCCTGCTGTACTCTTCCTTTTCCCAAGGCTTGCACTGCATTAAAAAAATATATTTTATTGACAGATCTTCACACACATACAGTCTATATATGATGTACAATCAATGGCTCACGATATCATCACATAGTGGTGTATTTATCACCATGATCATTTTTAGAACATTTGCATCACTCAGAAAATGAAATTAAAAGAAAAACTCATACATCCCATACCTCTTACCCCCCTCTCATTGACCACTAACATTTCAACCTACCCAATTTATTTTACCTTGTAAATAATAATCCCCCCTGCTATTTACTTATTTTTAGCTACTTTTTTTTTTACTCAACTGTCCATACCCTGGATAAAAGGAGCTACAGACACAAGATTTTCACAATCACACAGTCACATTGTAAAAGCTATATCATTATACAATTATCTTCAAGAATCAATTTTACTGGAACACAATTCAACAGTTTCAGGTACTTCCCTCCAGCCACTCCAATGCACCATAAACTAAAAAGGGATATCTATATGATGCATAAGAATAACCTCCAGGATAACCTCTTAACTCTGTTTGAAATCTCTCAACTACTGAAACTTTATTTTGTCTCATTTCTCTCCTCCTCTTTTTGGTCAAGAAGGCTTTCTCAATCCCATGATGTTGGGTCCTGGCTCATCCCGGGAGTCTTATCCCACATTGCCAGGGAGATTTACACCCCTGGGAGTCATGTCACACATAGTGGGGAGGACAGTGAGTTTACCTGCTGAGTTGGCTTAGAGAGGCCACAGCTGAGCAACAAAAGAGGTTCTCTGGGGGGTGACTCTTAGGCATAATTATAAGTAGGCTTAGCTTATCCTTTGCAGGAATAAGTTTCATAGGGGTGAACTGCTAGATCGAGGGCGCAGCCTATTGATTTGATTGTCCCCACTGCTTGCGAAAATATCAGGAGTTCTCCATATGGGGAAGTTAAATATTTTCTCCTTTCTCCTCAGTCCCCCAAGGGAACTTTGCAAATACTTGTCTGTTCACTGCCCAAATTACTCTGGGATATATTGGGGCATCACACTAACCTGAACAAACCAACACGATCTCGCGCACTATTCAAGATTCCATGTACTTGAGGTGTTAAACTAAACTGACCCTACAAGTTAAATTAAGTAATGCACTATCCAAAATATAAGTTGCACCAAATAAACATCTCTTCATTTGGTCTCACACAGAAGTTGAAGTTTTAAAATATGGACAATATTATTCTTTACCCTATATTCTTATCTACCCCCAATCCTATCCACGTCAGCTTCATCCATATCTCTAGTCAAAGTCTGAATCTCTTTTTCAGCTTTTTGAACAGTTCCTGCATTGAGTACTACTGACTTTCATAGCTTCAGATCTCTAACTCTGAGTCTCAGGTATCACATAAATATCCAAAGTTTCTGGGAATGAGCAGGTTATATACAAATAGCTCAGTATCTCAGTATTTAGAAGTAACAGTTACAACTCTTGAATATATGTGACAGCTGTAAGAGCTTACAATCTAGGACCCTTTACAATAGGCCCCCACTCTGATAACCCATGCTCTTGACTTCAGTTCACCAAGTTTTTATATTATAGTTAGTCCATGTGAGTGAGACGTGATATTTGTCTTTTTGTTTCTCACATTTATTCAACATGCAGTCCTTAAGGTTCATTCACCTAGTTGCATGCCTCACAACTTCCTTCTTGCAGTCACTCAGTAGTCCATGGTATGTACACACTACAGTTTACACTTCCATTTCTCAGTCATTATATCCTTAGGCCACCTCCATCCATTATGGGTCAGGAACACTGCCGCCATACACAAAAGTGTGCAAATGTTCATTTGTACCCCCACACTCAGTCCCTCCAGGTATATATTGAGCAACAGGGTTGCAGGATCATATGGCAACCCCACCCCTAGCCTCCTGTAGAAGCCCCACACTGCCCTCCAAGGGGCTGTACCTCTCAGCTTCCCTACCAATAGTGAATAGGTGCATCTCTTTCTCCACATTTTCTCTAGCACTTGTTTCTTCCTGTTTGTTTTTAAACAGTTTCATTTACACGTCATACAATCCAACCCGAGTAAATAGGCACTTGCATTGCATTTTACCAATCTATATACATCCCTTCGTTATTATGTCTATCATTTTTTATCTGACTCCCCTCCTCCCTTGACTGGTACAGAAACTTCACAAGAAGTGAAATCTTTGTCTGATTTGTTCACTCGTATATCCCAAGGGCCTAGAACATATCCTGGCCCGTATCAACTGTGACAAAAGATGCAAAAAAAAAAAATCCCAAGTTGAACAAATGAATGAAGATTAAATAAAACTAGAGGGCTTAGGAATATTATAAAAAACCTATACAGCAACATCACCCTGGCATAGTTTCTCTGATAACCACAGTTCTGTGCACAGCTGGAGCATTAATTAACCCAAAGAGAGAAAAGGTGCATTTCCTCTCGGATTATCCCTCAGTGAGGCCAACAGTAGGGGCGTTGAGTTTTGCGTCTTTGCTTCTTCATCAGCTCCTCCGCAGGTTTTCTACCCCTTTCAGCTGCAGAGTCGAACGAGGCAGCCCTACCATACCCTGACCACAGGCATGGCCAACTTTGCTGAACTCAACAGAAAATGGACAGTCTGGGGACTCTCAGCATAGCAGAGCCTATCCGTTCTCTTTGGGCTTAGCCTGAGATTTGAAACAGCCCTTTCATAAGCCAACATCCTCTTGGCAGTGCTGTCAGAGGGAGAGTCAGGAAACCACGTGGGAGACACCTACCCCTGACCTTTGACAAAATTTCCACACACAACATGCAAACTTTAAATTGATTTGTTTGCAACTGTGAACCTTGGCCCAAAAAGGTAAGAATACATGAGGAGGTATTTTACTTTCCAAATATATCAGGATTAAAATATATTTGTAAATCAGTATTTTTTTGTATTCGATACAATTAGATTTAGGGTTGGGGGCAACAAGGAAAGTGAACGCGAAATAGCATGTTTAAAGGTTAATTATTAATGGGCAGCCTTCTCTAGCAAAGTATCAATAGGCAATCTGATCTTTTCAGCTTCAGGAATTAGCAAGAAGACTTTGGATCCCAAGTGAGACGGGAGAAATGGAAGGCCCCCCGTGTGTCTCCATTTTCTTGATTTTGTGCATCTTTATCCAAGCAAACACCTGTGGACACAGTCTGGGACTAGGTAAGAGCCCGTCTTTTCTCCAAAGACGGGCACCATTTTCTTTTTAAAATGTGTGTCACAAAGTATCTAAGTGTCTTTAATTGTGTGGGATAGAGCTTGCTTCAGAGCATTCCGGGTGGTACTTTTAGCGGCATCACAGGTTCCTGAGACATCTAGGAGTTTGTAAGCAGGACAAAACTTCTAGAAAATATTCAGAGAGTAGTAGTCTTCTAAAAGTTTCTGTAGTTAGCAGCAAAATCTTTCACGTATCTGATTCGGAAAGGGTCACGCTAAGCCTTCTTCAGTGGAGAATAATCTGAAAGCATTTCAGATCTTCTTGAAAATAAATTTGGCATCTAATTTGCAATTGGGGAGCACTGCTTGCAATGACATGCTGCCTTTTTGGGTTGTCTAATTGCCTGGCTCTCTGAGAAGAGACAGGAATTCTTAAGAGTACTGTTTCCCAGGACTAGAGATATCTCAAATTTTGTAGACTTCATTTTTCTGCCAAAGTTTCACTTGGAAATTGAGGAATCCCAGAGCAGTCACAGCTGTTTAGTCAGTAAATTCACAAATTAGATTGATAACTAAAAACACATCCAAATGATTGACCTGGATTCCAGGTTCATTGTCAAAAGTTACATTGAATCAGGAAATGACCGATATGAAGTCAACTGAACAATTTGGCCAAATTAGTAGACCAATTTGAGTCAAATTTGGTCCAGAGTTCTGGACTTTGATTTTGTGCTGGTTACGAGATGGGAGCTGGTAACAGTAGGGTAGAGGCTTAGACTTTTCTCTTCTCAAAGACTATTTGGAGAGAGTTCTCAAAACTTTGAGAATCAGGAATTTACTTACAAACCTGAAAATTCCAGAACCTTTCCTTGCTTCTAAGAAAAAAGGCTGTTCCTATGTATTTAACCATTATTTATAACCTAGGTCAGGTAATAAATTATTAGTGGTGATAATTGTTTTCATTCACTGAGTATTTTATGCGTCAAGCACTAGGCTAATTATTTTGCATACATCCTCTCATTTATAAAGTCATTTCCAACAATGGCCCTTACATAATAATTTAGAGCCATACAGGCAAAATTGCTGATTATTTTTATTCCCTGAGTTTGCAAACTCTTTCCTGCCCTCTGACCCAGAATGTTGGTTTTGTTTGTTTGTGGTTTTTCCTTTCTATTGAGGCATATAATATATATACACATACAAGTCCCCATATCTCAAGAGCTCGATGGATTTTCACAAACTGAAGCAGTATCCCTCGTGTGCCCCTTGAACTTTACAATAGATCGTTTTGTCTTTTGGGGAAAACATCTGGAATGTGTTCTTTTGTGTCTGGCTTCTTTGGCTCAGTATTACACTTGTGGTTGGTGTCATTGTAGCTCATTCATCCTCATCATCGTAGCATGCCTGAATATGCCACCATTTATCCAGGCTTGATTGGCCAAGCTGTTTTGCGCCTAAGACTTGGAGGCTAGAGGCCATTGCCTTGTGTTGGTCAGTCTGTTGCTTTCCCAGGGTCCTAGTTTGTCTAAAAGCAGAGGGAAGAGGCCTCCATTAGCAGGAGGGCTCCTCAGTTAAGAGGATGAGACCCGGCAGACCTCTTGTTCCCCTGAAAGCAGAATGTCTTGGCAGAATTTTTTCTGCAAGGAGGGAGCCAGGTCTGTGTGTGTTGGCTGGTGCATATCGCCCTGAGGAAACTACAGGGAAGAGAAGCAGGCATTCCACAGTGGAGCCCCATCAGATGAGTATCTATACCTGTGATTCTCAACCACAGCGATTTTGTTCCCCAGCGGGGATTTGGCCACGTCCAGAGGTATTTTTGATTGTCACAACCGGTGTGATACAACTGGAGTGAGTGAGTAGAAGCCAGAGAATGCTGCTAAACATCCTGCCGTGCACAGGACAGCCCCACAACGGAGAATCATTCAGCCCCAAATGTCAATAGTGCTGCGGATGAGAAACCCTGGTCTATACCAAGCTTAAACTGGAACTAGTCAAGGACCAGGGCAGACTCCCTCGAGGACCCTTCCGCCTTAACCCCACCCCTCCCAGCCAGCTTTTTAAAATTATTATGAATGGCATTTTCCTAATGGACCCCGTCATGTGTTGGGCACCAGTGTGTGCCAGGCGCTACACAAACCATTCATTCCATCATCACCACATGGTTGAGCAGGCTAGCAGCTACGTGACATGCCCAAGTTCCCACGGCTGCTCAGGACAAAGCAGGGAGAGGTACCAAAAGCCTCGATCTGTGTGAACTGACCCTCCAGCCATCTCCACTGTGATCCTACCCATGGTTTGACAGGCAGAGGGTCCTAGAAAACCACTCTGCTCACTTTCTCTCTCTGAGCCAGAGGCAGGTTCCAGCAGTTGCCCCAAGGAGGATGGGAGACCATGTGGTTCCTAAACCCCCCACCTGGCACACCACCGCTGCCACCCTTATCTCCAGACCCTCCCGTCTACATCCCAGGCCCACCTGCTGCTGTTTCCACCAGAGACAACAGTGCTCCAAACGGAGGAGCTCCTCCTAGACCCAGAAGCCCCCATCTTCCAGGTTTCTGCCACCACCGCCTATGGGCGCCTTCCCACTCCTTCCAATTCCAGCCATGGCTTCCAAACTCTAGTAGCAGCCAAAGTTCCATCTATTCAATCACTCATTCATTTAATAAGTGTGCCCTGAGCATCTCCCACACAAAAGGCAGTGCATTAGTGCAAAAGTTCTCAAACCTCCTGGTTTAGGACACCTTTACATTCGCAAAACTTATCAAGGACCTTAAAGGACTTTTATTTTTAATGCAGTTTATGGCTACCAATGTTTACCATACTAGAAATTAAAATGGAAAAAAATTATATATGTTAATGTTTTTAAGAATGATATTAAACTCATCATGTTAACACATATAATGTAATTTTGTGAAAAATAACCACTTTCCAAATAAAGAATGAGTTAGGACAGTAGCATTATTTTACCAAGACATTTTGCAGAATTCTCTAATGCCTGGCTAAATAGAAGACAGCTGAGTTCTTTCATCTGCTTCGGCATTCAATCTGTTGTGATATGTTGCTTTGATTGAAATATATGAAGAAAATTGGGCCTCACCTCTGGGAAAAGGGTGAACATCAGAGAACCTGATGAAAGAGTCTCAGGAATCCCTGTGACCTCAACACACACTCTGAGAATTCTGCCTTTGTGCATTAGACATTGCATGGAGAAAATAACGGACTGTACATCCTGTCCCTGCCCTCCAGGAACTTGCAATATAATCAGAGGTGGCCAAGGGTGTGGAGGTGGGAGCCTGAGAAATCAGCAATAGTTTGGTCTCCCTTTCATTAGAACAACTCTAAGTGATGCTAGTGATAGAATTAAGCTCATCCTTACAAAAATAGTTTGTCCAGTTTCTAAATAGCTAGTGTTCCCTGGTGAGTTTTGCTAATATATATGTAAACTTAAAATTAACATATTTTAATTTTTTATCTTTGAATAAACCTTGTTTTCTTCATTGACATCAATTTAGATGACCCCCTGTTATACATTTGGCCCCAGCGATCACAGATCAGTGACGTGTTCATTGTACGAGAAAGTTTGTCCTGATTCAGAAACTGTAGAACTGGCTTTGGGCATCTCCTATCACCAATCCTGTGGGGTTTTGCATCTCAGCAGTAGATTCAAAATAAATAAGAACAGCAAACTGATTGTAAAGGCAAAGAAACAGGACGTGTGATACTTCAATTCTAACATTCTCTGAGATCACTTAGAGTTTTTATTTGTGTTGAAAACTTAAAGCAATAAAACAGATTGTGAACCGTGAGGTGTAATATTTTGCTTGGTAAGTACACATTTTGATTCATATGTTGAAATTTTTACTGTCTTTGAATAACATCTGTAAAGTTGACATTAATTCTTCTTTTTAAATGAATTGCTTTAAAACTAAAGAACAAACCGAAGAAATGGTGATTAATATCAACTTTTGCATGAATACCACTAGAAAAAAGCAGGCTTTGTGCAATGGGAGTAGAGAGCCTGAAGGGTTGGTTTCCAAGACGGGGCCGGCATTTGAGCCGGAACTTGAAGGAAGTATTTGGACAAAAGAGAATGAGGTTTTCCTTATGGATAAGCAAAGGCACAGAGCTGATAAAGTGTACATGTTTTTCAAGCCCAAATGCTTTCCAAAAATAGGTCTTCTGAGAAGAATAAAAACCATAGGAGGGGGCAGGCAATGGTTGGCACAGTGACAGAGATCTCGCCTGACATCCCTGGGTTCGATCCCAGTGCCTGCCCATGCAAAAAAAAGAAAAAGCCATAGAAGGTATTGCTAGCAACACCAGTTGCAGCGACCTCATACCGGAAACAACTCAAATACCCAATAAGCAATAAAACCATCGAGGATGGATGGTACAGATGCTGCTAAGTGAGTCTTTAAATGAGCATTATTTTGAGTACCTCCTACAGGTTCAAGAAGCTTATGGAGGTGATAACGCTGGGATTCAGAAATAAAAGTCTAACTGCCGACCCTGAGGCACAGGGGATAGGTTTCAGAGTCTTTGCATCTGCTGAAATGGCCCTCAAGGCTGTGTGGATGTGCATTTTGAGGGGGAAAGAGATCATAAATTTTTGGAAAATTACCAAAGGAGTCTGTGACCTTCAAAAAGTTAAAAAATATATATAGGTCTTGCAGCTTTTCAAAATAAGTATAAGGAATTTTATGAAATAAGGTAGGGAACAAAAAAACAGGACCAAATAACATACATACTTAATCACAGTTTTAAAAAACTGCATAGATGTTGTGGTAGGCAGAACAGTGGCCCCCCAAAGATGCCCATGTCCTACCCAGAACCTGTGAGTATGTCACCTTACATGGTAGAGAGGAACGAAGGTTGCAGGTGAAATTACCTTTGAGGTGGGCAGATTATCCTGGATTATCTGGGGAGACCCAAAGTAAAAGCAAGGGTCCTTAAATGTAGAAGAGAGGCCAATCCTAAAGAACACCTAGGGCAATATCTAAGATTCTACAAAGGTTCCATGCACTAGGGTAACTTTCCAAAAACCTACAACCTCCAGATGGGTCCCTGGACCAGATAAGTCCTGAAACCTAGAGGCCAGCCTCTCCAGAACATCAACTAGTTCCATCTCCCTATCCCATATCAGTGGCAGGCCCTTCCAATGTGAAATACTTAGAACGGCCAAAGCCCAAACACCCCTAAAGAGTGGGATAGAAAGATCAAAGGTGATGGTGGAGTAATACAGAGAAGGCGGGGTTCAACAAATGAATATGATTGCTGAATCACTAAACTAATATTTCTATTAGTCTCCACTATCTTAGAGCAGCTAAGCTTTAGTAAAAACCTAAAATTGTGGAATTGTAACCCATATGAAACTCTGAAATCTGTTCTACAACTAATTGTGGTACTGTGCTTTGAAATTTATTGTTCTTTTGTATATATGCTATTTTTAATAAAAAAGAAAAAAATCTATTTTGATGATAAAAAATATTTACTCCTTCCAGCATCCATTGTTCTGGAGCAGCTAGAAGGAAAAATCTGAGAGGATGGTGTGGTAGCCCATGACAAACTCTGGAGTCTGTCCTGTAACTATGTGTTGAAGAGTGCTGTGAAAACTATTCCTTTTTTCTTTCTTTGCTTTGTATACATGTTATATTATACAATAAAAAAGAGTTTAAAAAAAAATGTAGAAGAGAGAGGGGGAGGAAGGCCAGAGACAGGAAAGGTGAGGGCTCTATGAGTCATTATGGGAGAGGATAGGGGCCACAAGGCAAGGAATGTGGGTGGCCTCTAGAAGTTGGGAAAGGCTAGGCAATGAGTCTCCCTTAGAACCTCCAGAAAGAAATGCAGTCCTGTTAACACCTTGATTTTTGTCCAGTAAGACCCATGTCCAACTTCTTACCTTCAGAATTGTGAGATAATACATTTCGATTGTTCCTAAGCTATTAAGCTTGCAGTAATCTCTTGCAGCAGCAATAGAAAACTTATATACAAGTACATTGGTACGGATTAGGAGTATATTGAAATATATAAAAAGAGTTATAAGGGCACAGAGTTTTGATTTTTTTTCCCCCAGCAGTCAGAGTCTTGTTAAAGATATTTAGATATAAAAAAGAAAGCACTAAAAATATATATATTTTAAAGACTCAAATTAGCAGCAATTAGTTTGGTCCTGGATCCGCCTATTCCAAGAGGACTTCTGGGAAAGAGACCATGCACAGTCCCTCCAGATGCCGCTTCCAAGCGTCTCTGCAGACTCAACCAGGCCTAGAATCACTCCCCAGTGGGGCCTGCCCGTTCCTGGCAGGCCTCCACAATTGCAGAGCAAGTCATTCATGACTAATGTTTGAGGTGGCACCCAGAGATAGAATTCATTCGCTGGGACATGTACACAGAACTGGAGTCAGTGCAGGGCCAGCCCTGGGACTCTAGTGAAATACAATCTTCTCTCTGCCAGAGACCCTCCCATCCACTGCCAGACCTCCTGGCACTACAGTCGCGAATGCCTGGAACCCTTGAGCATATCCCACCCAGGCAGGACAAAAGCTGAGGTGCCAGGACAGCAGCCTGTCTCCCTCTCTACTCACCTTTCACAAGAGATCCAGGACTTGAACCCCTGTTCTTTAATTCTGGGCCAAGTAAATAGCCCATATTTTGGGGAGAAACCGAGGGGCTTATTGGTTGCAGGAGTAGGCCCCGTAAACCCACTTGAGAACATGAATCATCTGAAAGCCAACAGGCCATACCTAGACCTCCCACCATCACCCCCTCCCTGCCCTATTCCCACACCAGCTGCCACCGCGTTGCAAGGCATGCTGGGGCCTCACAGGCACATCGCAGGGAGAGGGGTTAGAGAGGCCAGGCTGGATGGGGGGCTTCCAGGTTGTAGACCTGGTCCCATAGACAGGGCTGGGCAGTCCCAAGTACAGTATTGAAGGGGCATGTCTGCCCTGACCTCAACCTCGGCTATCCTGACTCCCCTCGGGTCCACCTAGGGCAGCGGGCACAGCAGTTCTCACAGCCAGGGAGGTGGCTATGCACTGGGCCCAAGGGAGGTGGCTATGCACTGGGCCCAAGGGAGGTAGCTATGCACTGGGCCCAAGGGAGGTGTCCAGGGATCCATGTCCAAGCCATCAGGGAAAGGGAGTGACCGGGGAGGGGACAGGACATCTGGACCCCTGTCAAGCAGGCCAGCGGTCATGGCCAGACTTCAAGTGAATATAAGAACCAGAACAACGGGGCAAAGCCCAATCAGTCCCTCTTGCACTGCAGGACGCCAAGCTTGCTCCTCTGGAAAAGGGGCGATTCTTAGGTATGACCACAAGGGGGCACTGTGACTTCCCAGCTGCTTCTAGTTGTGGTTGACTCTGGAAGACTCGGGCAGTCAGCCAACCTACTGTTTTTCCTTTCCTCTCTGCTTATAATACCATGTCCAGAAACTCTCATAGTTTCTGTCTTTCCACAATGAGGGTTGGGGGGTCAGGGGACAGCTGGAGGAAGTGAAGAGAGTCAAAGGGATAGAAACAGAGGAGGCCCCCGTCAGCCACTGGCATTTTCACCTCCACACACAGAAGCTGACACTGAGGGGCCTGGTGAAGCAAATGATGGCCCAGCTATTCAGTGGAGGGTTATGCAGCCATTAAAATAGTCCTTATGAAGATATGTAGATGGCAACACTGAATAGCACTGAGTGAGGAAAAGAAATAGCATAACAAATTGTGTGTGTGTCCTACGATTACAACTGTGAAAATACATGCATGTGAGAAAAAAGTACTAGAAGAAAAATGTACAAAAATGTTTATACTTCATCCGAGCTTATATCAAAATTTTTGTCTCCTCCAAACTTTACCCTATGCTACAGTATGTATACAGAATATTTACTTTAATGCTGTGACTAATTAAAAAATAAATTTACTTCTAAGTGATAAAAAGAAGGGGCTTGATTAAGTTAGTGATCCTTGAACTTTAGGGTGTGTCAGAAGCACCTGAAAAGCTTAAAATCGAATTTCCCCACCCTGAGAGTTTCTTGGGATGGGCCAAGGAATGTTCCTGTTAAGTTCTCAGGTGCTGTTACTGGTCTGAAGCTATACCTCAACAAGCACCCGAAAAACAAAAACAGCTAATGAATGGCAAAAGCAAGACATGAATCCCAAGTGTTCTTACTCCCAGCCCCGGGCTCTTCCCGCAGGAACTGCGCAAACCTCCAAGGCAAAGCTGGCTTCATTTCTAACTCTCCGGGGCTGGGGGAGAGTTGACATCTGTCGATGACAGCACCATCTGGACAGGGGCCCCCTCAGGGGTAGCCATAGCCCAAATAGAATTTAAAACCCAAGACATTCATAAAGATTTATTTTTCCAACATAGAAGGTCAGCATGCTAAAAAGAAAGCAGTTCTTGAAGAAAAATGCCAAAGCTGAGGCTTACTTGTCATTGGTGGAAAATACTAGTTGCAATTGCTGATCAGCTCTGTGTGCTGAGCCACTTCTTGGCAGGCCTGAAAAGATGATCAAGAAAATTCTTTGCGTATGAGCTGGGTATTACCAAAAGCTGGGCAGAGTTAGCGGGTTCTCAGTTGACAAGGATTAGCCTTTCTATAATTGCACAAAACTTTCCAGTGACAAATTTCCCAACTTCTTTGTCCCAAGAGAAACCAAAATAGTGAAATCAACGTACTGTTTTATACTGAAATATAACAAGTTCAACAGCAGCAAGCTATAGCACTTATTGCCAACCTACTATGTAGGTACCAGGCTCTGTGGTCAGGTTACAAAACCGAGAAAGCATGCTTCCCTCCATTGATGAGCTCACTGTCCACCAGGGGCTCCAGCTGTTTTTAACCAAAGGCTCCTCAGGCTCCCTACAACCCTTTGCTGAAGTGTGGAGTCTGTGTGTGCATGTTTATGTGTCCTTTGCTGAAGTGTGAGTATGTGTGTGCATGTTTGTGTGTGTGCGCGCGCAGGTGTGTTTTGAGGGGGTAAGGGGAAGATTGGTGCCCTCCTTAGGGAAAGACTTAATTTTAACACAATATAATAAGTGCTCAAATAATATTATGGGCAAAACATGACAAGAGCCCTGAGGAAGGAGATGTTAGTGGAGAAGAAGAGGTGATACTTGAATTGAGTCCTGAAGAAAAAGAAGCTGAAGGCCCTTGCAAGTAGAGAACCAGCCTTAGAAGCTTGAAAAATGGATAGTGACACCGAAAATCCATGAATCCTTTGGTGTAGCCTGGGGTGGGGCACATAAAAAGAAGTGGCCAGACTCTCTTTCTCTCTCTCTAAGCCCAACTCTGCAAGTGAAACCATTGCCCTCCTCCCTACATGGACATGGCATCCAGGGATGAAAGTCTCCCTGGTGGCATGGGAGATGACTCCCAGTGATGAATCCAGACCTGGCACTGTGGGATCAACAATTCCATCCTGACCAAAAGGGGGAAACAAATGTAACTAATAAGGTATCAGTGGCAGAGAGAGTTCACATAGAGTCGAGAGGCTACTCTGGAGGTCACTCTTACACATGCTTCAGTTAGACATTGCTACCTATCACGGCTTACCAACCCCCAGTCAGAACCATTCCTGCCAATTCTAAAGAACACCTAGAGCATTATATGAGATTCTACAAAAGTTCCATGCACTAGGGTAGCATTCCAGAAACCTACAACCTCCAGATGGGTCCCCAGACCAGATAAGTCCTGAAACCTAGAGGGCCCAGCTTCTCCAGAACATCAGCTAGTTCCATCCCCCATCCCATATTATTGACAGCCCCTTCCAACATTAAAAAATTAGAATGACCATAGCCCAAATACCCCTAAAGAGTCGGATAGAAAGATCAAAGGTGATGGTGGAGTTATACAGAGAAGGTAGGATTTAACAAATGAGTATGATTGCTGAATCATTACATTGATATTGCTTTTAGTCTCCTGTATCTTAGAGCAGCTAGAAGTAAAAACCTAAAATGGTGGAATTGTAACCCATACCAAACTCTGAAATCTGTTCTACAACTAATTGTGATGTGCTTTGAAATTTATGGCTTTTTTGTATATGTTATTTTTCACACACAAAAATAAAAAATAAGTGGGGAGCGGGGGCAGCAAAAGAGGATTGAACCCTCATCCTGGGGGCAGTAGGCTGGTGTTTGAGTTTGAAAAGGCCAGGGACAAGCAGCCGGATACCTTTCCAAAGGGGTTGGTAGCCTTATCTCCTGGCCTGTCTGAAAACCCCCCCACTCCCTGAAGGGAGAGCAATGTTATCAGCAGGAAAAAGCAAGGGTGGAGCTCAGCAGTCACCCCAATCATCACCTCTGCCAGCTCCTCTGAGTTCTCAGCCCCAAAGGCAAGCCCCAGGTGAGCGAGCCTCATGAATGGACTATTCCTTACACTAAATCCTTACACTTCCCCCACAGGAAGGACCGAAAGCAATGAAACCAAAACTGAAGCAGGAACACAAAATACAAGCTTGAATAAGAATCTTCCATTTTAAAATGCCTTACCAAAGCATGAAAAGAGAACCATTTGGAAATTCTACATAGTACTGGCTGATAGAGCTATAGCAATTCCGACTTTAAAATCTCATTTCCATCTGCAATGTATCCTTTGGATCTTACAGCATCCTTATAAAGAATAGAGGCAGGATATGAGTATCCCCATTTTGCAGATGAAAAAAGTCCATTAACAGAAGGCCTCTGGAACACACCTGAAGTCAAATAAAAAGTTTATTTAGTTTACGCGGTGAGGAGGAACCCTGGGGTAACCCAGTAAAAAAGGAGTTGGAGTAGGGAGGGGCTTCTTATAAGATTTGGGGTTGTGCTGGAGGAATCCAAGGAGGGGCTGGGGATGCAGGCGAATTTCCAGATTGAATTCTGCCCAAAAAGTGGAGACAAAAAAAAGAGAGAGAAGGAGCAGTATAACCTCTTACAGGATTCCACAAATGAGTGTGACTGCTGAATCATCATATTGCTATTTCTGTTGATCTCCAGTGTCTTGGAGCAGCTAGAAGAAAAAACGAAAAATCACGGAACTGTAAACCCATACCAAACTTTAAAATCTGTTCTATAACCACTTGTTAAAACGTACTTGGAAATGTATTGCTTTTTTGTATATATGTTCTATTTCACAATTTAAAGAAACGTTTAAAAAAAGTGAGGGCAATATGATGATTGTGTATCTTAATAATAGATCTAATTGATAATTAATTAGGGGTGGTTGGTTATTAATTTAGTTACTAACGCTCTAGCAGGCAGGATGGAAGTGGGCCGGGGTTGGCCTGGCCACAGGAGCAGCAGTCACTCGTGTTGGTCAGAAGAGGGGAATGTGTAGCCAGGTTTTTGGCGTGAGTGGCCTGCCCACACCACCCCCGCCCCCCTCTGTTGCAGACCCAGATGCGGGGTGTCTCGTCGTACCTTGGTTGTCATACCCCGTGGGTGCTTTCTATGTTCAGTCTGGACATCGTGGTCTGGCCTCTGGGTGTTGGGTCGTGTTTTCATTTTTTCACACACAAACCCGGGGAATGCCTTTGGGTCTCAACACCCATGCGGGAGCTGTACAGCCTCGGGTGCCCATCACCTCCCGCCCCTCTGATGTCACAAGTAACGTGAGGACCCCTCCCAGCGCTGCCAGCCTGGGTGTCCACAGAGCTAAACCAAAGGGTCACACGGTGCCCCGAGACCTTCAGCAGCTGCCTCCTTCTGCCAGCTATGTAGACGTCACTCGGAGAGAGAAATGTGAAATCAAAGCCCTGTCCATTTTAAACACGAGTTCATTGTGGCCTTACTTAACCCTAGCTGACTCTTAATCGCCTTGAGCGATTCAGAGATTCGCAAACACCAGGAGGACAAAGGGGTGATTCTGTAAGGACAATCCAGTCAGTAAGTGGCCCTTCGATCATTCTTTCCCAATACTGTTTCACACAGGACCAGAGGTTCATCAGCTCTTGATCAAGTAATAACACTGAAAATATATACTGGGTGCTTTTTGGAAGGAAAACCTTATATTGCTTTAATTGCGTGGAACCAAGACCTTACAAAATAATAGTAGCTATCATTTTTAAGAACTTTTTAATGTGCTGAGTGTTTTGCCCATTTATTTTACTTAAACCCTGTGACAGAGGTATGAATACCTCCATTTTACAGATGAGGAAACTGTGACTCAGAAAGATGAAATATCCTGCCCTAGAACATTCAACTAATGAGTGGCCAAGGCAAGAGTCACACCCAATCCTGACTCCTAGCCCACAGCTTTCCGCCACGCCAGAGAAACTGGCTGTCTGGGCTGGCTTAAATGTGGACCTGCTTGCAGGTCAAAAGATAGGAGTAGTCTCCCAAGGCCTCTGGATTCTCACTGATGCTGGGAATCATCATTAGACATGCTGGTGCCCCCTTGACCTTCAGAGTTACCCCACTTTGGATGTCGGTGCCCAGGGACTGTGCGTGTATAAATCTGAGCTCTCTGGGCCTGGCTACCTCTAACGGGAAGGTCGCACACACCTGACACACTTACCAGGGATGGGCAGGAGCAACTCAGTAGGCCAAGAGGAGACCCAGCTATAGACAAAGTCCCCCCATGCCTCAACCTCCATCACAGCCCCTTGTTCCCCAAAGTCAAGTCCAGAAACACAGGTGTGAGCACAAACCCAGGTAGCCTGAAGAAAGGAGCATCCTGTGATGTTGAGCCTGAAAATACTGGCCAGATTTTAAGGTAATGAAGGGTATTTCAAAAGGATCAAACATTTATCTTTGCCCAAGAATTCTCTGGGTGCAGGGTTGTTTTCACAAACTGGGCTGGTACTTCCACGGCCTCTCTTTGGCTTGGAAATATCAAGACAACACCTGAGAAATCTTCCCTTATGAAAGTTCCCCACCTGCCCATCGCATGGGTCTTGGAATTTTTCTATTGGCTACTCTCAGTGTCTTGTTCCGCTGCCCTGGCCACAGCCTTCACACCTCCAGAGGGGCTCCCACCCTGGGAGATGAGGGATCAGGGTGGCTCTTCCAAATGGGTGGTGGCAGAGCTCGGAGAGCTACAAGAGGAGACTCTGCCAGGGAAGGTGGGAATTAACCTATCCGCTCACATCCAGGGGACAAACCAACCAATTTAGTGGGGGAAGTTCAGATGCAGGGGCTGGGGGCTGGGGTGTTGCTTTACTCATAGATTTAGGCGCGCACCAGCTCTGTGTCAGCAACCTCAGCACGTTCATTCAACACTCATCCAGCAAACACCATCCAAGGTCTTGCTCTGTCCCAGATTCTGTGCCAAGCTGGGGATACAGTGAACACGGCAGCTCCGTCTTTGTTCTGCTTGAGCTTCTGCAACTCCCAGAGGGGAGGACTTCAGAGGTCAAAAAGAGACTTATAAATATGCATGAGGTTGGAAAGTGAGTCATAAGCCCCCACCCTCTGAACCAGGTCCAAAGAGGGGGCCGCTGCTGAGGGGCTGCGGGAAGCTAAGGTCCAGCTGAGGAAACCGGCAGCCAGCTGGCAGCGAGCAATGGGAGGGGACACGGGCCTGTTTCAACAGCATGATTAAGACTTTCTGGCAGCACACGCAATCACTGGCAGGAGGCCAAGAAGGAGCCGTTTATCTGGCTCCTGTTGCTGGTAAGTGATAAACCTCACCCTCTGGCGCCGTTCCTTAAGGAACAATCATCTTTGCAGACAAGTGCTCCGCGTGTGCCCTAAACACACTCTGTGACTTTGAGTGCTGTTTTTCCCACACAGGCTGTTTTCAAACAGGCTATTGTGGAGATTCGCCCCGGCCTTGGCCAAAGAGAAAAGGCCCAAGGTCAGTTGCCACCTCCTCCCCACGTGCCTGCCTCCCTCCTCTCACCCCTGCAAAGTAGGAAAGGAAGGCGAGCGGGTGCCCAGGGACAGAGCAGGGATTGGGAAGACAAAAATCTGGCCCTTCTTCATGTCTGGGCCATCAATTCCTAGCCTGGGCAGGGGCTTCTGGCTTCATGGAAAGAAACCGTGTTCTCCTAAAGGAGAATATGGGTGAGAAAAGAGAACTGGGTTTGGAATTTAAAGGACTGATCTAAGCCCCAACTATGCCACTCTCCAGCAGCTGACGTTGGGCAAATCAGTTCCCATCTCCAGGCCTCTGTTAGTCATTGTGATTATGAGGGATCCCCACAGGATAAAAACAAGATCAGGTGTGTGGATGAACTTTGTGACTATTTTTTTTTTTTCTTAAAGGATTTAAATTGACGATGAGATGTTTTGTTCTTTGATATGAGCTTTTTAGATCAACTATAAAGTTCACTTGATTGGCTCACATTGTCTGATATGTGCCTTATTTTATAGATTAGAGAGGAATGGATTATTAGAACAGAGGCACATTTTTATTAGCTCTGTAGAAACAGCTATTTTTTTTTTTTTTAATTTGCATATGGGCAGGAGGCACCAGGGATCGAACTCCAGACCTCCAGCACGGCAGGTCGGAGCTCTGCCTGCTGGGCCACAGCAGCCGCCCACTTTGTGACTAT
>PVIY010004751.1:0-22486 GCA_004026745.1 Myrmecophaga tridactyla
TGGAGGGCCCCAGCTGTGGATGTAGACCTTTTGATGAGATTATCTACACTAAGATGTGACATGCCCAAATGTGGGTGTGGCCTTTTGGTTAGATGGAATAGTGACTCTACCGATTCAAGGTTGGCATTGATTGGTTTCCTGGAGCCCTTTAAAAGAGGAAACATTTTTGGAAAAAGCTTTAGAGCAGACAGAAGAAACTAAGCCAACATGAGACCCAGATTGTTTGGAGGTGCAGAGAGAAAACGCCTCTGGGGAACCTATTTGACACCAGAAGTCAAGGTGTTCCGAATGGCATCAGTCTTTCTTGAGTGAAGATAACTTCCTATTGGTGCCTTACTTTTGGCTTAGAACTATAACTTGCAACTTACTGAATTCCCTTTTTAAAAGCCGTTCCACTTCTGGTATATGCTTTCCAGCAGCATTAGTAAGCCAATACACCAATTGTGAAAGATTGAAAGCTTTCCTTCTAAGATCTAGAACAAGAAAAGGATGATCCTTGTCACCACTGTTATTCAACATTGTACTCGTAGTTACCGCCATGGCAATAAGGCAAGAAAAAGCAATAAAAGGCATTCAAATTGTAAAAGAAGGCGTAAAACCTAACACTTTAAACAGATGACATGGTCCTATATAGAGAATGTCCTGAAAATCCCACAATGAAGCTATAAGAGTTAATAAACAAATGCAGCAAAGTGTCTGGGTACAAGAAGATCAACAGCAAAAATGATCAGGGTTTCTATACTGCTAGTATAGAAACTATACTAGTAATGAGAAAGCTGAATAGGAAACCAAGAAAAAATACCAGTTATAATAGCAACTAAAATAATCAAATGTTTAGGAATAAACTTAACAAAGTATGTAAAGGACTTTTACACAGAAAACTACAAAAGATTACCAAAACAAATCAAAGAAGACCTAAATAAATGGAAAGACATTCCATGTTCATGGATGAGAAGACTAAATATCTTTACAAATGTCAGTCCTACCCAAAAAGATTTTCAAATTCAACACATTCCCAATCAAAATTTCAATAGCCTAATTTACAGAATTGAAAAAGGCAATTATCAAATTTATTTGGAAAGGTTAGGGGCTCAAAATAACCCAAAATATCTTCAAAAAGAAAAAAGTCAGAGGACTCACATTTTAATGGAAGACAACACAGCATGGTACTGGCACAAAGATAGATACATCAACTAATGGAAATGAAATGGAAGTTCAGAAATACACCCTTACAACTATGGCCAATTGATTTTTGAAGCTGCCAGGTCCACTCAATTGGTGAAAAAATGGTGCTAGGAGAATTGGATATCCATATGCAAAAGAATGAAGGAGGACCCCTATCTCACACTGTACATAAAAATTAATTCAAAATGGATCAAAGACCTAAATACAATAGCAGGTACTATAAAACTCCTAGAAAAAAATGTAGGGAGGCCTTCAGGATCTTGTGTTAGGCAATAGTTTCTTAGACTGTACACCCAAAGGCAAGCAATGAAAGAAAAAATAAATGAGACCTCCTCAAAATTAAAAACTTCTGACCATCAAAGGGCTTCATTAAGAAAGTGAGAAGACAACCTACTGAATATAAGAAAATATTTGGAAACCCATATCAAATGAGGGTTTAATATCCAGAATATAGAAAGAAATCATGCAATTCAACAATAAAATGACAAACAACTAATTAAAAAATGGACAAAAAACTTGAACAAATATTTCTCCAAAGAGGATATACAAGTGGCTAGAAAGCATATGAAAAGATGTTCAACATTACTGGCTAATAAGAAAATGCTAATCAATACCATGAGTATCATTTCACACCCACTAGAATAGTTTCTAAAAAAAACTAAATTACAAGTGTTGAAGAGGATGTGGAAAATAGCAATACTCTTTCATTGCTGGTGGGAATGTAAAATGGTTCAGCTGCTATGGAAGACAGTTTGGCAGCTCCTCAGGAAGGTAAATATAGAATTACCTTATGACTCAGCAATCCCACTACTAGGTATATACACAGAAGAACTGAAATCTGTGATTCAAACAGATACTTGCACAATGATGTTCACGGTGGCATTATTCACAATTGCCAAGCAATGGAAGCAACCAAGTGTCCAGCAACTGATGAATATTCAGCACTGTATGTTTGAAACAGTAATTAGATCATCTCCCCAGAGATGTGATTTAATCAAGAGTGGTTGTTGAGCTGTGTTAGGTGGACGCGTGTCTCCACCCATTTGGGTGGGTCTTGATTGATTTACTGGAAACATTTTGGAGAATGAGATTCAGAGAGAGCAAAGAACGACATAGCCATGAGAAACAGAGAGCCCACAAGCCAGTGACCTTTGGAGATGAAGAAGGAAAATGCCTCCCAGGAAGCTTCATGAAACAGGAAGCCAGGAGAGAAAGCTAGCAGATGGTGCCTTGCTCACCATGTGCTCTTCCAGCTGAGAGAAAACGACTCTGTTTGCCATGTGCCTTCTCACTTGAGAGAGAAACCCTGAACTTCATCGGCCTTCTTGAACCAAGGTATCTTTCTCTGGGTGCCTTTGATTGGACATTTCTATAGACTTGCTTTAACTGGGACATTATCTTGGCCTTAGAACTGTAAACTAGCAACTTATTAAATTCCTCTTTTAAAAAGCCATTCTGTTCCTGGTATACTGCAATCCAGAAGCTAGCAAACTAGAACATATATATGTATGTATATGTATACACAGTGGAATATTATTCAGTTGTAGAAAGGAAAGAAGTCCTGATACATGCAACAACCTGGATGAACCTTGAGGACATGATGCTGAGTGAAATAAGCCAGACACAAAATGACAAATAGTATATGATCTCAATGATATGAAACAATTATAGTAAGTTAGAATCAAGACTATAGGTAACCAGGGGATAGACTGAAGGTAAAGAATTGGGAGCTGATGCTTATTTGTACAAAATTTCTTTTAGGCTTATTGTAAAGATTTGAAAAAGGATGGTGGTATAACACATTATTGTTGAGTGTAATTAATAGTGCTGAATTATGTATGCTAATGTGGTCAAAAGGAAAAGTTTTGAGTCATGTACATTACTAGAACAAAAGATGATGAAAAACATGGGACTGTATAACACAGTGAGCCCTGCTGTGTACAATGTACAGAGGGTAATAATAGAAGTATTAAGAATATTCTTTCATGAATTATAACAAATGTAGGCTGCAAATACAAGGTGTTACTCATGGGGGGGAAACACCTGATGCAAACTATGGACTACAGTTAACAGCACTATTTTAATATTTTTTCAATTGTAACATAGGTACCACCCTAACGCAAAGTGTCAACATAGGGGAGTATATGGGAATACTATAGTTTTTACAAGACTTTTCTGTAAACCTACAACTTCTGTAATTAAAAAATAATTTTAAAAATGTGCCCAGTAAAAGAAACCAGACACAAAGTACTGCATATTATATGACTCCACTTATAGAATATAAATATAAAGAAACCTTAATAGAAAATATAGGTAAGTGCTTATCTAGGGCTAGGAAAGGACAGAGGGATTGAGAGGTGACTGAGGTGTATAGGTTTTCTTCTTTTTGGAGTAATGAAAATGTTCTAAAATTGACTTTGGTGATGAATGCACAACTGCTAATATACTAAAAGCCACTGATCGTACAGTTTGGATGGCTTGTATGGCATGTGAATATACCTTAATAAAACTGCTTAAAAAACAGGAAAAAATCCTGAGGTGGCCTTTATATATGTGAAAAGATTTCCACCTTTACTCGTAACAGAAATACAAATTAGGATGACACAAGATACCATTTTTCACTTGTCATATTGGCAAATATTCAAAGGCTTGACTGACTATACCTTCTTGCTGAGGCTGTGAAGAAACAAGTACTCTCATACACTGCTAGGAACACAAATCAACACAACCTTTACTGAGGGAAATTTGCCAATATCTAACAAAACTCTGCATATATTTAACCTTTGATCCAGAAATCCCTTATCTAAGAATATATACTGAAGATACACCTCAAACACAAAAATATATATGCACACAGTTATTCAGTGAGATCATTTATAATTGCAAAATCTGGAAAACTACTAAATGTTCAAGCATAAAAGACTGGTTGAATAAACGAAGGTGCAAAAACACTACAGAGTACTGAAAATGTGAAAGTTCAAGGCCTAAACCCCCTTGGTCCTGTGGGTATGAACTCACTTTAAACTGGATCTCCCAAGATCCTGTTAATATGAGGCCAAACTGAAACAAAGTGGGCCTTAATCCAATATGACAGGAGACTTCATAAGCAAAGGAAATTTGAACATGGAAGTATAAACCACAGGAGACACACAGGGACAAATCGCCACGTAATGGAGGCAGAGTATGACTGCTAGCAAGCCACCACAATGCTACAGACTTTGGAGAAGGTATGGTCTGCCATTATACCAATTTTGGCCTTCTAGCCTCCAAACTGTGAGCCAGTAAAATCCTGTTGTTTAAGTGCCATGATACATATGATCTCTATAAACTAATATGGAATAATTTATAGGATATACTGTAAAGTCAAAAAAAGCAAGGCAGAATGGTACATGCTATATTATGTGTAAAAAGAAGGAAAATAAGAAACATATCTGCTTATCTTTACCATAATGATAAACCAGGAAACACTGAAATTCATTAGTTACAAGGGGTAGAATGGGATGAATAGAGCGGAAGCAACAGAGGAGAGAAAGATACGCTTAAGTCTAACTTTTTGCACATCTTTTTACTATGGAAATGTGATACTGTCTTGTCTATTCAAAAAATTAAATCAAGGAAGATGAGAAAGAGATTAAAAACATCCAGACTGCTTATTAGTTGCAAGAGAAAATATTAATAATACAGTGGAGAAATTAAGGCAATGCCTTAGCCAAATGTTCTAAATTAATATCAATGGAGACAGATGAGCATTATGTGATTCCATAATGGACATTCTGAGAAGCACACATGACCTATGAGAATGCATAACCTGAACTGAATCACAAGAAAACATCAGGTAAATCCAAGATGAAGAACACTCTACTAAAAGAAGGGGGAGGGCAGGGTTGGACTATATCTTCAAAATTATCACAGAATGTTGTGAAAATGTTCCAGATTAAAAGCTGGAGACTTGACCAATAAATTCAGTATCTGACCTCAATGGGATCCATACAGGAGAGAAAAACTGTTATAAAAAAAACAAATCTGTCAACTGACAAAACAGAAGATGGTAGATTAGATAAAAGTAGTTATCAATATTAAATTTACTTAAGTTGACAACCATAGTATAATTATGTAAGAATATCCTTAGGAATACACAGAATAATATACATAGAAGTATTCAGGGATAAGGGGCCTTGATATATTTAAGTCACCTTCAAATGGTTCAGAAAAAAATAATTATGAATGAGTGAGTGAGAGAGCACAAATGAAGTATAATGTTAACTATAGGTGAATCTGAGAAAATGGTACATGGGTGCTTTTTTTACTATTTTTATTCTTGAAACTTTTCTGTATATTTGAAATTATTTACACAGTTTTTAAATATGTCAAAAGGTAAATTTCAAATTCCCTCAAGTACATCTTCCCTTCCAGGTACTGCTTTCCCCATCCTACCTCCTGCTCCGTTACGCGTTTTGGAAAAGCGGTCTTTATGTCCCATTTCATGCCACACTCAGACCATGTTGCACTATCTTCTTCTGGTCCAGTCACTTATGCCCTAGCCTGTTGCCCCCTGGATATTCCTGGCCCCCTCGTTCCATCTTCAATCTTTTCTCTTCTGACTGCACATCTCCCCAAACATCAGCTGTATCTGTTGTTCCTACCACCCCTACAAGTTATCTACCAGGTCCGCATCTCTGGCCCAGACCCCTCTCATCAATCGCAGACCCTCATATCCACACCTGTCTTCCCCTTTGCCAAAATCAGATGTGGACTCTTCTGTTTCCTCATACATTCATGTCCAAAACAGCCCCTCAAACCAGGCAATTCTACTGCCTAAATATTTCTCAAGCTCCCCCCACCTTTACCTTCAACCCCAGTATTCTACTGCTAAGCCCTTGTCTTAAGTCCTCCCAAATTCCCTTGTGAAGTACTGAAACTTCTCCTTACTTTTATTCTTCCCCCAACAGCTGTCATGAGTTTTTGTAAAATGCACATCAGGTAACTCCAATGCCAAGTCCTCTCAGGCTACCTTGGGTGGCACCCGAAGCTGTTTTTACCTGGTCTCTAGAGCCCTCTCATTCCCTCTGCTTTCCTACATAGCTCTGAACTCCAGCTACCTGCAGTGCCTGCCGGATACCAAATGGGTAATACTTCCACCATACTGAGTGTTGGCCTAGATGGATCCCTTTTCCCTGACTGAAAGGTCAATTCTTAGTGCCCTCCATGTCTTCTGAGATTCCGTTTTCTTGACTGCCAATTGGCCTGGTCTGTATTAAACCACAAAATTTCAGTTACCTCTCTGACCTAGCCAGAAACCCAGAATTTCTCTGTTCAGGCCTTATTTAACTTCCTTTGTTTGGATAAGAGCACAGTATCCGATCACCTGATGTAGCTCAAGGTCCTCCTACTGACTAGAATCAAAACAGATCAATATAAATGTGGATCTTCATTGAGAACAGATGGTTTGAAGTGAAATTCATATTAGCCAATAACGAAACTTAGAAAAAGTCAGTCAAAAACACAGGAAGAAAAGCGCTAGGAATTATAAAGCCAGAAATGCTTTTTTTAATGCCACCAAAATATAAATACAATCACCTATAACAAATATTAAATTACCTTGTAAACAATATTGATTCTATTATCAATATTGGTTCTATTATCTCACAAGATACTCATTGAAGCTGTCACCCATATGACCTACATACTGTTTTTTTTCCCCAGGCCTTGGGCTTGTCCTAGGGACATAGAAATGGGTAAGAATAAGCCCTGCCCTCCAGGGGGAAGGGTTATGGGATGATTTGGGTGTTCTTTTTCATTTTTACTTCTATTTTCCTTTTTTTTTTTTTTTTGGAGTAATGAAAATGTTAAAAAATCGACTGATGACAAAAGCACAGTTATGATACTGTGAACCACTGACTGTACAATTTGGATGATTTTATGGTAAATGTGAATATATATCTCAAAAAAATTCTTTACAAAAAAAAGGCCCTGCCCTCAACAAGCTTACAGACTAGCAGACCTGACAGGAAATAACATTTGATAAAAAAAATAATAGAGCATGGATAGAGGAGAAGTGGCAGAGGGATGGGCTGGCTCTGCCTCACAGAACTAGGAAGAGCAAAACAGGTATTTCCAGCAGAGGAAAGGGCAGGTACAAAAGAACTGTTGTTCACTCCCTCACAATTGGGAAACTGCAATCAACTCTGGACATCTGGAGCAGACAGCAGCTGGTGAAGCTGGACAGGTGGGCAAAAAGCTGCACTAGGGAAGGGTCTGCCATGCCCTTCCCTGAAGACTCCAGATCTGATCTTGACGAGTTTAAGGCAAAAGAGTAGTAAACTTGGATATGCATTTTGGAAGATCACTTATTCTATCAGATCAACGGTTGGCAAGACTTTCTGCTTGGAGGTCAAAAGTGTCAGCCATAGGATACCACATACTCCTTCCAAATTATGTGTGACTCAGACCCTCTGGGCACCTCTATGCTTTTTGTTCATGTTCTATCACACCAATGCCTAGTAAAACACCTGGCACAAAGCAAGACCCTGCCCCTAATTCCTGCTGTCTCAGCCCCAGAGAGTTAAGAGCTACTTCTCAAGGATCTTAACAACACTGAGAGAGAAATTATTGCACAACCTGGCTGAAAATCTCTTCCTATAAACAGACTATGGTTGGTACAACAAGCCAACATTTACCGTGGATTTCCAGAGTATCAACCATGTTCGCAAGTCAATCTACCATTACAAGTATCAATTCTGTAGCTTGAGTTCTTGGATGTGATTTTAACTTGGAGATGACCAGAAAAAGAAAACAAGCGAGAAATGTGACCACAAAAAGATTACCAACTCAGAAGAAAGAGTACCCAGGGTGGGGGATAATGAGACAATGAAAGATGGTGCTAAGGAGAGAGAAAAGGGACATGCAGAGGAAGAAAGAGGCTATCATTTGTGCATTAAGTACCACTGCACTTAATCAATGAATATTAGAAATGTAAATTGTTAGCAGGAGTTGGTTCTATGCTTAAAAATAGAAATAGGAATAAAACTGATTTTTTCTTAAAGTAAAATGAAATAGAATATTCTCCATACCTGTACTGGAGAAGAGATTCTGAAAAGGAAACAGATTTTCTGAAGCTAAAGAGTGGGGAATGGCTAGAAAAGAGTCACCAACAAAATTATTCTATGAGGGTAATGATAGACTGAGCATTATAAACACAAGTCTCAGGAGGTAAAAGCTACCTGGTTTTATTTGTTCTTTAAACACTTCATATGAGTTACTGTGTTACTGATTTGGCATACTTCATATGCCCCAGATACGCCCTAGTATCACGTCACTGAGTGCATCAGTGTTCCGAAGAACAAAAAATTGGAAACCCAGATGTGTTTTCTGACACACAGCGAGTTCTCAGATAAAGTACGTAGAGTACTTGACCACCTGCATGAAAAAAGGGGAAACTAACCACAGTCATATTTGCCAATATTTGCTCAGAAACCCTGGAAGCATATACTACCTAAAAATAACAACAGCGGTTACCTACAGGGGTGGGGCCTGGGAAGATGGCTGAGCAGAGGGGGAGGGACCATCTTCACGGACATCTCTGAATATTTTTTTTGTGTGTTTTTGAGGGTGGGAGGTGCATTGGTCCGGGAATCGAACCCGGGTATCCCGCATGAAAGGCGAGCATTCTACCACTGAACCACCCATGCACCCGAATATTTTTAATAGCCAAACCTTACGAATGCATTACACATTTGAAAAAAAAAAGCCTCGTCCTTTCGAAAAGAAAGCACTCCTGGTAGCCCCCAGCCCAAGTATCGTACAGCCGCACACCCAGCCGCGGCATTCCCCATCCCCACGCCAAGGGTCCCGCGGGCTGCGCTCGGATCTTGGAGCCTCCTCCCCCTCCCCTTCCCCAGCTAACTTCCCACCCTCTGGGCCGTCTTCACCGGCGCACCCCAGCCAGTCGACAAGCCAGGAGACCCCCGGGGGAGGGCGAGGGTCAGAAGCGCCTCCAGGGCTTCCATCCACACCTGCGGTGGTAGGCGCCCCACAGGATCCCCAGAGAAATAAAAAAGGGGTGGATTCCAACTAAATTACTCCTAGAGTTCCCTCTAGCGCTCCTTCTTTCCCCCTCAAGTCCCAGGGTCAACCCTGAACTGCGCTGGGGCCACGACAGGGGCATGATCTTAAAGCGCTCTGTTCCAAGGTTGCTCTTGGGCCCGAGGCCGCGGGGAATAGTCGGAGCCCGGAACCCGGGCCCCGGCCCTTCTCGGACATCGGTCAGACCCAGCCCGACCCAGGCCCGCTCGGGAGGCCTTAGGTGGGCCCACAGGAAGCCCTGTTCGTTTCAGGGCGCCCTACACCCTCGGCCGGCCCAGAACGCGACACCTGACGCAGGTGCTGAGGAGCGGGTGCGCCGCCTCCCAGATCCCGCTCAAGACCTGAGGGGCAGGCAGGAGCTAACCGAGAAGAGAAGGGCATCGCAGGCAAGGACCCGCACGGAAGCGCGGGCGGCTGCGGACTCACGTACTGGCTTTGGCAGCGCCGCGGGAGCCCAGGCGCCCGCCGGACAAAAGCGCGGACGGCCGAGACGGAAGAGCCTGCGCCGGCTCCTGGAGAACTTCCGGGTCCTCTCTAGGACTCTGGAGGACTGACTCGATGGTAGTCCCTCACTACGGCGACTTCGTTGGGGCACGTGACCTGTGGCGCGTGCCAGGACGTGGACGCGGAGGCGGGGCTTCTGCGCTCCTATTTCTGGCTTTGGCCCGGGGCCGCGGTTCAGGCGTGGGGAGTCGTTGGCCGTCCTCCAGGACGCCGGCTCCGGGTTCCGGAGCCCTGAGGGGCTTGAGGAGGCGGGGACGAGGCGCGTTCCTCGGCCGTGGGGTGCTGCCAGCCGGGCTGGGACCCCTGCCCGCCCCCCCACTTCCCTCCCCTGGCATCTGCTCCAGAGACCGGACCTGAAAAATCCTCAAAAAACTACCCTCGGGCTTTTTACATTACCGTGAAAACATTTTCTTTCGTCAGTTACTGATTATATATGTAGAACGGAATGATCAAAAGTTAAAAATGTTTGTGTTTGTTTGGTGTTTTTTGGTATTTGAAAAAAATTAATAAAAAACAAAAATTCAACAAATGGTGCTGCAATAACGGGATAGTCACATGGAAAATAATAAAATGTGACCCTGCCACACAGCATACAAAAAAGTTTTTTAAATAAATGAATAATAAAAATTTTAAAAAGCAAAAATTTTATATATATGTAAATAAAAATAAAAAACTGCAACAGATACGATTTAGGGGACATTATTAATATTGACAGTTGAGAACAAATCTGTTCATTTTTTCAGGTGTAAGCAATGCACACTGCATCCCTCAGGGTCCGGTGCCCCTACCGAGGTAGAAAAGCTGTGTGTGCCCTGCCCCGTGGGCTGTCCGACTGACTCTGGGTTTCAGATGGTCCTGGCTGGCGCAGAGCTGGACAAGAGCTGGCCTAGGGCCCAAAGCTCAGTCTCCTCCGGCTGCGGTAATGGGGGTATGGATCAGGAGATGGGGAGGGTGTCGGATAACCCCGCAGTGGCTCCAGAGGATGAGGCCAGAAATGATTTAGAATTGGGGTCGGTTAGTTCTGGGCTGACTCAAGGCTTTTCATTAATAAGCATCAGGGGCTGTGTTTAGTGATCACCAGATTCTAAAGGTGAAAAACTGGATAAAAGGGTGCAGGTGGGGATCAGTCACAAGGTTTTTATAATCACTGCCAGAATGATTGCAGTTCCTGGTGACAGATTTTGAGCCACTAGGCCATCTGCTCTCCTGCTACCCACCTAGCAATAAACTTCTGTCTTTGAAATCCCAGTGTCTCAGCAATTGGCCATTGAGCGCATTGTGCAGAGAAGTCATCGCTTTTGATTGGTGTTGATATGTGAAAAGTGTCTGCCAATATACCAGGCAGCACTGGTCTAGATGCCAGCATCTTTTCACATGTTGACACCAATCAAAAGCGATGGGTTCTCTGCTCAGTGTGCTCAAAAGACCAGTTCCTGAGACACCTGGGTTTCAGAGCTAGCTTATTGCTAGGCAGAAGCTGGAGATCAGATGGCCTTCAGCATAAAACCTGTCTCCCTGAACTTCATTAACTCCCATAGTTGTAGAGTATCAAGAGATGGGCAGGTTTTAGGATAATGAGCACTGTGTCTTGAGATGACAATGTTAGAGGTGATCTAGTTAGTGAGCATGCACAGATGATTACATGCTTGATCACAGAATGTAAGACAATGGGGGCCTTAAATGCTGATGGGTATTATTTTTAGTACTAGAATGAGGCATGGGTTAAAGTTTAAGCTACTGCGCCTGTCAGGCAGGCCCATTTAGGTTACATCCAGCTCTGTCTAGGAAGATAATTATGGTAGCGGTGGGTTAGTTCTGGGCTGAGTCCAGGCACTACATTAATAAACATTAGGGGCTGTCTTTAGTGATCAGAAGACTCTCAAGTTGAAAACCAGGATAAGGGGTACAAGTGCAGGTCATTTACAAGGCTTTTACAATCACAAGTTAAAGGCTATGTAGTCACACAATCATCGTCAAAGACCAAGACAGCTGGATTGCAGTTGAGTAATTTCAGGTATTTCCCCCTGGCTATTCTAATATACTAGAAAATAAGAAAAAATATCTATCCAATGATGCAGAAATCATAATCATTTGTAAAATCCTAAGCTCTCGGTTACAGTATGGCTCTTAAGCATCTGAAGTGTAGTTATAGTCTGAATTGAGATGCGCTACAGATCAGACTCCTAAGATTTAGTAGGACAAAAGAAGGAAAAATATCTTACTAAGGTAAAATATCTTACTAATAATTTTTATTTTACTTGCATGCTGGAATGGTAATATTTTGGCTATACTAGCTTAAATAAAATATAACATTAACATGAAATTCATCTGTTTCACTGTACTATGCTAATGTGGCTCCTAGAAAATTAAAAATCACATGCATGGCTCATGTGACATTTCTATTGGGTAGCACTGCTCTAGGCCAATAGGTGCTAATGTCTCAGTTTGCTCCTGTTTGGGGACCCACCTGCCTCCCACTGGAATACACATTGATGCTGAGCCAAACCCAGAGGGGTTTGACTCCAACTCCACTTTTCACCAGTGAATTTGATTATAAATTTATTTTAAAACAAAAGTCCCCTTCATGCTATAGCAAAATGTCAGCTCATTATATAAAATTTGGAAAACAAAGAAAAGCAATTAGAAAAAATACTCACTTGTCATCCTGTTTCCTAGGACAACCGCTTAGTAATCTTATTTCCTTTTCTGTCTGTCCATTTATGGATATTTTTCAGATGGTTGTAGTTGTACTATATCAGCAACTTTTACATGGCTTTTTTTTTTAACAAATGTTATTATACACGGACATTTTCCATGCTGTTAATGTTTCTGATTTTTCCATTGACCCATAATCTCTTTATTCTTATGTTTTTGATCACTGAGCTTCTTTCTAAAGTAAATGTTTTTAGAAATCAATGCTGTAATGAATAATAGTGTGCACAAAGCTTTTTCTGTGTTTAAGATAATTTCCTTGGAATGGTTTACTAAAAAAGGAATTGTTGGATCAACAGATTAAAAAAATTTAAGATTCTTAAATCAAATAATAAGCACTAATATGCTTAATGAGGAAACACTGGAAGCAGAGTAAAGAACCAGATAAAAGATGTTAGTCATCACTACCATTATTCACCCTTGCAGCGGATAAGAAAAAGAAATCAGAATATAAACATTGGAAAGCGAAGGATATAATTATCCTTTTTTCAGATAACAGGATTTTATTCCTGGAAAGCCCAAGAGAATCAACTCAAGAAACTAAAATAAATACTAACAGAACTCAGTAAAGGTGTGTGGAATCAAAATTAATTTTCAGAAGGGAATAGTTTCCTTTTATACAGACTACAATTAGAATAATGAAAGGAAAGACGACATTTACGATAAAAACAAAGACAAAATATCCAGAAATTAGAAAAATAGGTGCAGTATCTGTATAAAGAAAATTTGGAGTGCTCTGAGGGCACGAAAGATGACCTTAACATATGGAAAAGTCTTTGTATGTGTGATTCACATAGATGGAAAGACTCAGCTTCAGATGTTAATCTATGACTCTAATGATCCCAATAAAAAGAGCAGTAGAATCCTCTTTGGAAACGCACAATTGATTCTGAAGTTCATATGGAAAAATGAACAGTCTCTTACTTGTTTCAAGCCAGAAAATGTCTGAAAAAATATGTATGAGTGATAGGGGATCACTATTAAAGCACATTCATAATTAAGCCAGTGTAATTCTGGTACATAAGAGCAAGTCTAAAAACAGACCTAAATAGTCATATGAGTGTTTCATATCTCATAAAGGTAGCTTTCAATTCAGTGGGGAAAAGATGGTGTAGGCACACCTGGGAGGCATTAGAAAAAAAGTAGTTAGATTCAATCCTCAGCCCTCATACTAGGATGAGCTCCATATATATCAAAGACTCCAAACACTAACCACCACCACCATCCCTGCCACTACCACCACCTCCATAAAAGTATTAGAAAAAAACACAGGAGACTTCTCTGATCATATTAGAGCGGGTAAGCTTTTTCTTAGCTATGAAACAAAATCCAGAAGCCACAAAATTAAAAAGTAATCACATCACATCCATAAAAATAAAATATTTGTGTGACAAAATCACAGATCAAATAAAATCAAACGAGTAACGGGAAAAATATCTGCATCTTGTATCATAAGAGGCATATGTCTCTAATATGCAAAAGCTCCACCAAAACTAAAATCAATTTAAAAAATGAGTTCACAGAAAAGTAAATACAAATCTCAATTTAAAAAAAATGCAAATCCAAACATGGAAATATCATTTACCTCATATCAGATAGCCAAATATTGAAAAGCTTGATATACTGTTGTGGTGAAAAAATAGGAAAAACTCTTTCCTGCCCTGCTGGGGGGAAACACATATTGACTTAAACTCTAGGAAGGGCATTGGCAATGTCAGTCAACACACAGAAAGCCTTTGACACAGCAGCCCCACTGTAGGAAGTCACCATGCTGGTATAGTCACAGACTCACAACATGGCATAGGACAGGGTTATTCACTTCATGTTTTTTGTTTGTTTGTTTGTTTGTTTAGGTAAAAGATTGCAGAAAACCTAGAAGTCCAAAGTAGGGAAGGGGTTAAATAAGATACAGTATATCCACTGAATGGAATACTAGACAGCCATGAAAAAGAAAGAGCTCTCTATGAAATGGTATGGGAACATCTCTAAGATGGACACAAGTAAAGAAATCAAGGGGTAAATAAGTGGGCACCAGAAATGATTATTGCTGGGAGGACTGAGGGAAGACGCAGATTAGCGAGAACCAGGAGTCAGCCCCTCTGTGTGAGTCTGTGAGCTGCCCAGTGCGGTATACCAGAAACGGAACAGCTTTCGAAAGGAGGAATTTATTAAGTTGCAAGTTTATTAAGCTGCAAGTGTACGTGAAAATGTACAAATTAAGGCATTGAGGGAAAGATACTTTAACTCCAAAGAAAGGACCGATGAAGTTCAGGGTTTCTCTCTCAGCTCGGAGGGCACATGGCGATATCTGCTAGCTTTCTCTCCTCATTGCATCAGGCTTCCCCTGGGCATTTTCCTTCTGCTCCAAAGGTCTCTGGCTGTGTGAGGTCTGTTGGTTCTAAAGCTTTTTCCTAAACGGTTCCCTCTTAAAGGACTGCAGTAAGCAACCCCACCTTGAATGGGTGGAGACACATCTCCATGGAAACCATCTAATCAAAAGTTACCACCCACTGTTAGGTGGGGCACATCTCCATGGAAACAATCAAAAAACTCCTACCCTGCTGTTGAGGCCCAGAAGCAGGCCTCTGACTGTTGGCAAAGCCACATCAGAAAAACCTTGGAGGCATGGCCTCTTGGTGTCCTCTGAAACGAGGCCCAGCCTGTATGCATCTCTAATCTGGTCTTACTGTGAGAAAGTTCTGCCTCTGCAGTTTCAGGCAGGTTAGTCAATGCTCACTCTGCGCTCAAGGGTGCTGACTCTGGAGCCCAAAGAGAGCTGTGTAGAAAACATCCTGATAAGTAATAAACAGTTCCTGGGACAGGAACTGTGAACCAAACTTTGTAGCTTTGCAGGCATGACAGATATTAATTCTAATCTTGCTTTGTTATACTCCCTAAAGCAGTTCCCATGTAAGAGCACGATAAATATGTGGATGTCAGTTTATTCAGTACTCTTGCTCCTGATGAGCTTGAGTCCCCTGACCCCACTTAACTAACTTCTTGTGTCTGTCATTTCTTAATCCTGTGCGGCGCAGGACGGTAGAGACTGGAGATGAACTCCACAGATGCTGGGTCAAAGAAAGAGAAAACTATCAGGTAGAATTTTCTGTCTTGGACTGGCCAGTCTGCTCCAGATCCCCTCTCCCTCCCTCAGTCCTGCAGCTAGGGAGTTGCAAAGAGGCAAGTCCCAGTTCCCTACCATTGCACACGGAAACTATAGAGCTGCTCACAGCAGTGAGTTAGACCTCACGCCTATCCAGGAACAGGGACCAAGTGCGCAGAGACTGAGGGCAGAACACAAGCCCCTGAAGAGTGCTGAATGCTGCGTAGAAAAGAGGAGGGGGCAGGGAAGAGAGAGAGAGAGGGAGGATGGCTGCACTAGAAAGGCTGGCAGCAGTCATCAATCTAGTTTCTGTTGACTAGACCACATAAATGCAAAATGGACTTTTCTTTCTTTACAAAATATATTTATTGGGATATTTTCATGTGTCATACAGTCCATCTAAAGTATACAATCAACGGTGCACACTATTATCACATAGCTCTGTATTCATCACCAGGATCATTTTTAGAACATTTGCATCACTCCAGAAAAAGAAATAAAAAGAAAAAAGAAAAACTCCATAAATCCCATGCCCCTTACCCCTCCATCTGATTAACCACTAGTATTGCACTCTATCCAATTGTTTTTAACCCTTATCCCCCCTAAAACTTATTTGTTGTCCTTATTTTGTTATTCATCTGCCCATACCCTGGATAAAGGGAGCATCAGTCACAAGGGCAAATGGACTTTTCTGGAATGACCAACTTTTCTTGATTGACCCCATCATGCTCCCCAGGGCAGGATACCCTAATAGGGAAGAAACTGAGGTACAAAAGGCTCACAGAGTGGGGAAAAAAAATAAAGGGATTAAACAACACCCATAAGACAAGAGGATCCCAGATCAGAAAAGTATAATGAAAAAAAGGCACAGAGTAAGGGGGAGAGTTTAAACAAATCATAGGAGCTGGGAGAAAATTCTGCATGAAAAGGAACAGAAAGATCAAGATTCCTGGAGAAGGAACAGAGAAAGGAAACTTTTTCCTAGAGGTGAAACAACTGCACAAAAAAGAAAGGAAAAATGTATAGAATATCCAGGACATGAATCAGATGAAGAGCTGAGAAAATCTGATCAGTTAAACATAGGCCAAAAATGCAAAACCCAATGGTACCATTCAGTATACTCAATGGAAAACTCTACTTTAAATTCATATAAGATTCAAAATACAACTGTACAAGAAAAAAGTCATATTTCTTGATAACGAACACGCAAAATATAAAGCGGCAAAGTGGGACAACAACAACATAGAGAGGTAAAGTAGAGCGTCAGAGACTATACAGCCACTCAGCAAACGTGTATACTATTGAAACTAACTTGGTATCTTTTCACATTAGTAGGTTGTAGATGTAGGTTGTGTGATTTAAACCCCAGGTTAAGCACAAAGAAAGTCTAGAAATAGCAAGAACGTAAACAAGAAAGGGATCAGATGCATCACAAAAGATCAACTATACAGAAAATGACATTGCAATAGACAAAAAGAGAGACAAAAAAGATACAATATATAGAAACAAAAGGCCAAAATGACTGAAGTAAATACTGCCTTTACAATAATAACACTGAATGTTAACGGATTAAACTCCCCAATCAAAAGACACAGATTGGCAGAATGGGTTGTTGTTTACAAGAGACTCACCATAGATGCAAAGGTACACATAGGTTGAAAGTGAAAGTTAGGGAAAAAAGATATTTCATGCAAATAAAAACAGCTGGGGTAGCTAATAGATGAGTTTAACAAAGTAGCAGGATACAAAATCAACAGTGATTCTATACACTAGTAAGGAGGAGGAAATCAAGAAAAAATTCCATTTACAATAGCAACAAAAAGAATCCATTATCTAGGAGAAAATTTAACCAAGAATGTAAAGAACTTATACACAGAACACTACAAAAATTTTTGAAAAAAAATCAAGGAAGTCCTAAATAAATGCAAGGGCATTCCATATTCATAGAGGAAGAGTAAATATCATTAAGACATCAATTCTACCCAAGCTGATTTACAAATTCAATGAATTCCCAATAAAAATTCCAACAGCCTATTTCTTAAAAATAGAAAAAACAATCACCAAATTTATTTGGAAGGGCAAGAGTCCACAAATAGCCAAAAACATCTTGAGGAAGAAAAACAAAGTGGGAAGACTCAAGATTCCTGACTTTGAAGCATATTACAAAGTTACTGTGGTCAAAACAGCATGGTACTGGTATAAGGATAGATATATTGGCCAATGGAGTCAAACTGAGAGTTCAGAAATAGACCCTCTCGTCTATAGTTAATTGACTTTTGAAAAGGCAGCCAAGTTCACTCAACTGGGACAAAACAATCTCCTCAACAAATGCTGCTAGGAGAACTTGATATTCAACCAAAAGAATGGAAGAGGATCCATATTTCACACCGTAAACACAAATGAACTCAAAATGGATCAAAGAACAAAACTTTTAAGCTAGGACCATAAAACTTCCCCCCCCCCAAAAAAAAAAAATGGACAGAAGGCCCTTCAAGATTTTGTGGTAGGAGGTGGCTTCTTAGACCTTAAACCCAAAGCCCAAGCAATGAAAGAAGAAATAGATAAGTGGAATCACATCAAAATGGAATACTTTTTACTTTAAAGGATTTTGTCAAGAAAGTGAAAAGGCAGCCTACTCAACAGAAGAAAATATTTGAAAACTACATATACAATAAGCATTTAATATCCAGAGTATATAAAGAAATCCTACAACACAAGAGTAAAAATACAGACAACCCAATTAAAAAGTGGGCAAAAGACTTGAACAGACACCTATCCAGAGAGGAAATACAAATGGGTAAAAGGCACATGAAAAAAATAATGCTGAATGTCACTAGCTAACAATCAAAACCACAATGAGATACATTTCACACATACTAGAATGGCCATTAGAAAATAGAAAAAATAGAAAACTACAAGTGTTGGAGAGGATGTGGAGAAATAGGAACACTTATTCGCTACTGGTGGGAATATAGTAGGGTACAGCCACTTTGGAAGGCAGTTTGATGGTTCTTCAGGAAGCAAAGGATAGAACTGCCATATGATCCAACATTCCTGCTCCTAGGTGTATACTCAGAAGATCTGAAAGCAGGGATGCAAGCAGACATTTGCACACTGATGTTCATTATGGTATTATTTATGTCTGCCAAAAAAATGGAAACAGTGCAAGTGTCCATCAACTGATGTGGATAAACAAACTGTGGTATACGCAGCTATAAGAAGGAATGAAGTTCTGATGCATGCAACAACACGGATGAACCTTGAGGACATATATGAGTGAAATAAATCAGACACAGAAGGACAAATATTGTATGATCTCACTAATATGAACTAATTATAATGAGCAAATTCTGGGAGTTAATATCTAGAGGATAGGTTATCAAGAGACAAATGGGGGTAGAGAATGGGCAGGTGATTCTTAAGGCATACAGAATTTTTAATAAGGTTGACTGTAAATGTTGGAAATGGATAGAGGTGATGGTAGCGTAATACTATAGGTATAACTAGCAGTGTTGAGTGTGAGTATGGTTGAAAGGAGAAATCTAGAGTTATGTATGCCACTAGAAAGAAGGACAGCAGATAAAACATGGGACTGTATAACATTGCAAAACCTGTTGTGGACAATGCCTGTTGTTAATTGTACAAACATAGGAATGTTCTTACATGAACTAGAACAAATGTATATCACTATTACATGGTGTTAATAATAGGGTGGAATATGAGAAAACCAGTTAATGCAAACTAAGGACTATAGTTAACAATAACATTGTAATATTCTTTCATCAATTGTGACAAAGGTAACCAAAGCTAAGCATCAATAATAGGGAGCTATAAAGGGTATGGGATATTTTTTCCCGGAGCAATGAGAGTGTTCACAAATTGATTTTGTTGGTGAATGCATAACTCTATGATCACATGAACAGCCACCGATTGTACACTTTTGATGGATTTTATGGTATGTGAATATAATAGATAGATATTTAAAATAATGGATAGAATGTAAAGACAGAGGATCAATAAAGAAGTAAAATACTTGAATGATACTCTAAAACAGCTAGGCCTTACAGATGTCTCTATGACAACTCACCCAACAGCGGCAGAATACACATTCTTGTCATGTGCGCATGGATCATTCTCCAGGATAGACCATATTCTAGGTCACAAAATGTTTCAATAAATTAAAAAGTATTGAAATCATAAAGCGTATCTTCTCCGAGTACAATGGATTGAAGCTAGAAATCAACAACAGTGAGAGAAATGAAAAAAATTACAAATATGTAGAAACTAAACAATGTACTGCTTTAGCTGTGATGGTCAGGGGCCTGTGTCAGTTTGGTAAGGTGATGGTGCCCAGTTCACTGGTCAAGCAAACACTGGCCAAACTGCTTCTGTGAGGACATTTTGTGGACCTCAATCATCAGTCAGTTGATTGCATCTGTGGCTGATCACATCTGCAATCAACTAAGGGGAGTGTCTTCTGCAATGCGAGACATTTACTCCAATCAGTTGAAGGCTTTAAAAGGAGAAGTGGGGTGGGCCATGATGGCTTAGTGGCAGAGTTCTCGCCTGCCATGCTGGAGACCTGGGCTCATTTCCCAGAGTCGGCCCATGCCAAAAAAAAAGAAAAAGAAAAAAAAGGAGAAGTAATGACTTCAGCAGTCAGAAGAGATAATTTTCATCTCTTCTTCAGTCAGCCAGGCTCTCCTGGGAATTCATTGAACACCTGCATCTGAACTGCCAGCTTGTAGCCTGTCCTAAGGAATCTGAACTTATGAATCCTCACAGCTGTGTAAGACACGCTTATAAATCTTATGTCTATAGTTATCTCCTTTTGGCTCTGTTTCCCTAGATAAGCCTGACTAATACAACGACAAATTGGTCAAAGAAGAAATCATAAGCAAATTAGGTAATATCTTTAGACAAATGAAACGGAAATCAAAATATACAAAACCTTATGGCATGCAGCAAAGGCAGTACTGAAAGGGAAATTTATGGCTCTACATGCTTACCTTAAAGAGAAGAATGATCTGAAATCAGAGACCTAACCTCAAAGCCTGAAGAAGCAGATAAAGAACAAACTAAACCCAAAGTGATTAGAAGGGGGCAGTAAAGATAGAGTAGAGATAAATGAAATAGAGAGTAAAAAGATAATAGAGTGAATCAACAAAACCAAAAGTTGGTTCTTTGAAAAAATGAATAAAAGTGACAAACCTTGGCAAGGTAGACAGAAAAAAAAAAAAGAGAGGACCCAAATAAATTAAATAAAAAATGAGAGGGGAACATTACTACTGCCCACACAGAAATAAAAAGGATCATAAGAGGTTACTATGGACAACTGTACACCAACAAATTAGATAACCTAGATGAAGTGGACAAATTTGTAGAAATACAGAAACGACCTTCACTGACCCAGTGTGGACATAGAGCACCACAGCAGAGCAATATCTAGTAAAGAGATCGAATCAAATACTTCCTGACAAAGAAAAGCCCAGTGCTAGATGGCTTCACAGGTGAATTTTACCAAACATTTCCAGAATTAGTACCAATCTGCACAAACACTTCCAAAAAATTAAATAGGAAGGGATACTACCTAAGTCATTCTATGAGGCCAACATCACCCTAAAACCAATGCCAAAATATGATACTATGAGAAAAAAGAGCAGTATCTCTTATAGAGATGCAAAAATCCTCAAGAAAATATTAGCAAACTTAATTCAACAGCATATTTAAAGTGTACACCAAGATCAAGTGGGATTTATCCTAGGTATGCAAAGGGTTTAACATAAGAAAAATCAATTCATGTAATACAGCACATTAACAGAACAAAGGGGGGGAACACACACGATCATCTCAACTAACACAGAAGATACATTTGACAAAGCCAGCACTCTTCTCAGTAAAAACACCTAGAAAACTTTTTGCAACATAAATAAAGGTCATATATGAAAAACCCACATCTAATGTACTCAGCTGTATGAGACTGAAAGTTTCCCTCCAAAATCAGGAGCAACAAAAAAGTGCACAGTATCAATACTGTTGTTCAACATTGTGCTCTAGAATTTCTAGCTAGAGCGATAGGCAAGGAAAGGTAATAAAAGACATCTTAATTGGAAAGGAAGAAGTAAAACTCTCATTTGCAAGTGACATGATCCTATATTTGGAAAATTCTAAGAAATCTACAAAAAAGCTACTTGAGCTAATAAACAAATTCAACAAAGTGGTAGGATGCAAGATTAATGTGCAAAAGTCAGTAGTGTTTCTTTACACTAGTAATGACATAACCAAGGAGGGAATGAAGGAAAAAATTCCATTTACAATAGCTATAAGAATCAAGCGTCCAGATGTAAATGACCTGTGCACAGAAAGCTACAAACCACTGTTAAAAGAAATCAAGGAAGATCTAAATAGTTGGAAAGACGTTTTGCTTCATCTATAGAAAGGCTAAATGTTGTTAATGTCAATTTTACTCTAATTGATCTACAGATTCAATTCAGTGTCAATCAAAAGTCCAACAACCTAGTTTGCAGGCTTGGAAAAATTAGTTATTAAATTGATTTGGAAGGGAAAGTCACCTCAAATAGCAAAAAGCATCCTAAAAAACAACAATGAAATGGGAAGACTTACACTTCCTAACTTTAAAGCTTATTATAAAGCCACAGTGGTCAAAACATTATGGCATTGGCAAAAAGACCTATTGTGTCATGGATCAATAGGCATAATGATAAACAGGATCAAATTGAGAGTTCAGAAATAGACCCACTGATCTATGTTCAATTGATTTTTGACAAGGTCCCAAATCCAGTCAACTATGACAGAACAGTCTTCAATAATTGGTGCTGGGAGAACTGGATACCCATGTCCAAAAGAATAAAAGAGGACCCCTAGCTCAAAACCTACATA